>MU669508.1:117820-135930 GCA_026770625.1 Nicotiana glauca
TCCTTGTTGTTCACCTCCGCCTCCCGACGCTGCTGACCCCTACCGGGACCTTTTTCCTTTATTCGCTACAAGACTGGTCCAAAATTCTAGTTCGTTGCACTCACCCTTCGTTTCTGTTAATCATTCATGACCCCTGAATGGAAGATAAAAGACTTTACTTAGCAAGATCGAAAAGTTGACAAAAATGCCCTTGGGCCCACGTGCCTGAATTTCTAAATGTTTTGAAGAATAAGTTTACCCATAGCCTCACAAACTCAAATAAATAATTTTCTCTAAATTCCATACCTAAAATCGTGGTCAAATTCCAAGAATATCAATTTTCTAGGTTTTCCCTCAACCCCAAGTTTTCTACAAATTTCATGCTCAAATACATACATAATTTATGTATTTAACTCAAAATAGGTGGGGATAGCTTACCTTGTCGTTGATGATGAAAAATCCCACTTGAAGCTCTCCAAAATCGTCCATGCCAAATGAAAAATGGGAGAAGAATGGCCAAATCCCGAATTTAAAACAACCCTCTGCCTCCAGCTCTTTCCGCATCTGCGGAAAAATGACCGCATCTGAAGAAAAGTGACCGCATTTGTGGTCCCGCATCTATGAAAAAGTGACTGCATCTGAGGTACCTTCACTTCCAGCCCAAAACCACATTTGCAATTGAAGTGCCGCATCTGCGGTCCAAAAACCGCAGATGCGGTTATGACAGAAGCAACAACTCTTCAGGCCTTTCCCAAAATATCAATTTTGATTCGTTAACTACCCAAAATTCACCTGAGGCCCCCAGGACCCCAACCAATTATGCTAACCAGTCCCAAAACACATTACGGACTTTCTCGAGGCCTCAAATCACATCAAACAACACTAAAATCATGAATCAACCTCCACTCCAAGCTTAATGAACTTTAGAATTTCAAACTTCTATTTTTGATATTTAAACCTATCAAATCACGTCCGATTGACTTTAAATTTTGCAGATAAGTCATATTCGACATTATGAACCTACTCCAACTTTCGGAATCAAATTCTGACCCCGATATCAAAAAGTCCACTTCCTGTCAAACTTTTAAAAAACTTTCAAATTTCTATCTTTAGCCACATGACTCCAAAATGACCTATGGACCTCCAAATTCACTTCCGATCGCGCTCCTAACTCTAGAATCACCATGCGGAGCTATTCACAGGCTCGGAATCCCAAACGGACATCTATAACACCGAAATGCACTTCAAGCCAAACTTATGAAATTTCTTCTAAAATGCTAGCTTCCACAATAGATGTCAAAACGCTCCCGGGTTATCCAAAAACTGAACCGAGCATACGCCCAAGTTCGAAATCATCATACAAACCTGCTGGAACCTTCAGATCTCGATTCCAGGGTTGTTTACTCAAAAATCCCGTCTTAGTTAATTCTTTCAACTTTAAGCTTCCAAAATGAGAATTCTCTTCCCAGATCAACTCCGAACTTCCCAAAACTCAAATCCGACCACGCATACAAGTCGTAATACCTGAAACGAAGCTGCTCATGGCCTCAAACTACTGAACGACACACTAGGGCTCAAAATGACCGGTCGGGTCGTTACCTTCTCTCTCACTTAAACATACGTTCATCCTCGAACGTGCTGAGAACTACACTAAAGTAGTCTGAAATCACTATTTAACATCGCATGCACCTCCATGTGCTACCACCACTCAGTTAAGCACATCAGCTCGATCAAATTTGAAGATATTCCCTTTTATTCAAGCAAATAAGCCTTAGAGTCCAATTCCAACATCCAGAATCCCCTGATAAGCCTATTTCCAACATACGATCACCGTATCAACCACTACACGAAGTACCCAAGCATGACTGCACAATTTTGCTGAATTTACACCTTGCATCACTTTATTCACCGAACAATAATAACACTTTCTGATGCTCCCATTGCACCTCATGACATACATAGGTCATACTCTAGCTCTTACAATACCGACACGATGGATGAGATTTGTATAAATTCATAACCACTGCCAAAACAACAATTCATTAGGTCTATACTCCTGGCAAGAACTATCACCTCATTCTGAACCAAACACTGTTCTTAGCTCCTTATTATACTTCATATACTCAGATTGCACTGATCTCGAATTCAATAATCTCGTCTCACCCAGTACGAACTGCTCAGGCAATAATCCCCCCCGAACATGATCAAAAGTCTTACATGAAGATATAATGTGCCAATAGGCTGCCAATTGGAACGCGTTACAGAAGGAACTACTCAACTCACACACTAATATGGACTTTCTTTAGAAAATAGGAAGCAAGGCATACAAAAATAACACATAGAAAAATTATACTCAACATTACATTGTTGCAGCGCGCAACCCGGTCCAAATAACATACCCATGGTGGCATGCCACCCGATCCACACATAACACTCACCTAAAGAGATGCACATCGAGCTAAATTACTCATTACAATAATATACCAAATTTCGGTCACAAGCACACTGAATGCATAATACCATCCCTGAGGGGACATATAGCGATATAAGCTACAAAACGCAAGCACAACTGAGGTGCGATATACGATCTGAATCACAAGAGCCATTTTTCTCATATAACATCATCTCTATGTGGAACCTCAACACATAAGCAATTCACCAAGTCATCTCACAACTTATGCCGTGCAATATATCATTACATGAAACAACTGACGACGAAATGACATCCTGACTACTCTTCCATAGGGAGTGCATTATTGAAATGAACACATCTGACCTGATGTAGAGCCCAATATTCACATTTGAATTCATCCACAGACCTCAAGCCGATTCTGATCGTACTGATCTAGGCTAATTACCTTTCAAAGGTCCATAATAACTCCTCTTCCGCTCATAACACATAAGAACAACCATCGTAACCAGAGTAATCCTCCCCATTTCACAACCCAATAGACCAAGTGCCCTCTAGGCATCACTCCTCAATTTAACAACACAATCACAATCTTCATACTTGGTTTACATCTTTAATCAATCAAGTGACTACATGCCACACTTATATAATCTTCCTGTGGGACACACTCCCACAATCTACCATAACAATATCTGGGTCGTACCTCCAAATCACCGGTCGCACTAATGCTTAAAAGCGATCAAGAATTTATGAAACACAGATCTCAGGTGACGCTGAAGAAAATATCAACTTACCTTAAACATCCAAACTACTTCCCTACTTATCCGAGCTCGTCACATCCTTGTCAACACTGAACCGTTACCTTTATCTTCACTTCAAATTCCATACCACTCATTGCACCCAACATGCTAACATATGATAGAACATGATCTTCATCAAAACTCCGGAACCACTAATGGACTAACACTACATCATATAAAAGTTTTTCACTTAACTCAACTCAGGAGAACCATAGCAACACACAGGTGATTTCTCACATCCGTGGAAATATGCAAATCTCTAACCCACCATAACCCTTCCGGGATCCGCCTACACATAACAGACCCTAACAGTAGAATATTTTCTGAATAACACCAATTATGGCGACTGATGGGTCTCACATGTATCATCCAAATCAGTTGCATAACTTAATCACACTAAGGGAACTATTCTCTGTCATCATCATGCCAATTCAATCATGGCTAACCAATCTGCTTCTTCTAACTTAAACTCATATGCCTTGGGAATAATAGTTCCATTCCACACATAGCGTACTCAATCCGTACTCATCCCGAGTGACCCTAAATCACGAGACCACACTACTTCGGATCCCATGAACCACTTCATACTTCCTAAATGCTACATTACAAGTAAAAACATCATAGAACGTTTTTTGCCTCTTCTCATGAGCTGCTACAAAGCTCGATCCTTAACCGTACCTATAGGCTTGAAATCATTAGGCACTACACTTTACCTTTGTTGAACCCACTGGGACCGTTGCTGAGAGCCACCCGCTCTGACTTGGCCCCAAATATAATCAATTCCATAAATATCCTAGCACATGAATATCCTCTTGGAGAAGAACCCACATCAATACAAAGCACAATCCTGAATCCTTTCCAAATCCGAACGAGAGCCAACAAGGCCAACCATAGCACACCTTTAATCCCTTTGCTCAAATTACCACTTATGGTCTTTTCCCGTAGCTGAAATAGCCCATCAATATTCTAATAACCAGAAACCTCACAAGTAGTTAACCATGCAACCCCATCATAGGTGGTGGGACTCTCCAACTTAGCTCGAAGCCACTATTACACAACTCTGGAATTTACCAGGATTCTTAATCTCCTATTGACATAACCTTGAGCAATCAACCACCAAAATTCTTGATATCTTACTGCACAAACCCCTTTTTTATAATCTGAATAATCAACAACCTTTGCATGACCGATCCCTTTGCTGTATAACCAATAGAATTCTTCGCAGAAGCCTCGCCAACCACGCGACTGCTAAACTGCTCACTAGAATAACCCACCTGTGGAAATCACTCCCTGACATCTCCCAACGCTGCTGCATGGGGTACAAACACTACGACATCAATAACCCATCCTGAGTCCGAGCTCTCTCTCTAGCTGCAAGAGTCCATTCACCACTCTTGGACATACATTAAATGTGCGGCAACATCCTCCCAATTCAAAGTTGTTTTGCATCATTCTTCATTCAAGCAGCTCTTTCCCGTTATATCAAATCTCCTGCTACATAATAGCCCATACTTCAAATTTAATTCATAGGCCCAAATCACCAATCGCTAAAATTTCCCCAAATAACTCCAAACACTTATTAACGTGCACAACATCCTACCACAATGCCCATATACAACTCCGCCACTCTCCTACTTTGGCAGATTTCATCCCTTTAACTGACTACTCGACCCTTGGCCCCTAATACTCGGCCTTCTAGAAATTTTTAGCCACTGCCTGACACTTCCCACATGTCTATCCTCATCCTTTGCTGCTCAGTTGTTGCCTTAAATAAAATCTATCTTCGGGACACTTGAACCCACAATTGTTGCAACTTTATGCCTTGCGGAAGATCATCTTTCTCATACCGTCGACATTAGAAACACTTATTCAACCCTGATCTGCCGCACCCCGCGATATCTGACAGCCGCATTTTCGATATTATTTCACCATAGCTTGCCCCAAAGGAAAATTGTAGAAGACCATAACACCGGCAAACTTAACACATACAATTGAGGACGACAATACCACATCATAGATAAAGATTACACCACACTTGAAAACACCCAGCCTCGCTACTCCATTAACCCAAATCTGAACATTCTTAGTCTGATTGCCTTTCCCCTATCGGGAATAAATTACTGATTCTCTAGATTATGCACTGAGTAAACCTCCCTTCAAGTCATTCATTGCCCCAACACGTAGGCAAATGTCCTACCATCATATCAATATTGTGGAACAATAGTTTATAGCATCATGGCAACTTGTGCCTAGCCTCAGAAGTACCGCTACTGGGCTGAAACAATAGGACGATAATAATCCGATCAGCTATACCGAGAGCAACATCCCGTATCACATCTGCGGTACCATTACAGCTCTTCCATTCTTGATTTACAACAAGCGGTTCGCATCGCATAAGATTGAGTAGGAATGGATTAAAGCCAAACGCCTCCAAGGATCAAATCGCGCGATTATGAATCAAGAAGGAAAGTACTCCTAACAGTCCTGCAACCTCCCGAGGATAAGTACAGACGTCTCTGTACCGATCCGCGAGACTCTACTAGACTTGCCCATGACTCATGAGACCCTAGGAACTTAGTGCTCTGATACCAAGTTGTCACATCCCAAAATCCACTGAGGGTCACGATGGCACCGGACACTGCTGTCGGGCAAGCCAACCAAATTACTTGATGAAGTTCTCATTTTTTACAATCTTGAAAATGGTGTCACAAGTGCATGAGTATCTACCGAGAAGGAAATAAAATACAACATCCGTCTGGAATACAGTGGACAGGAAGTAAACACAATATACTGGAAGAGACTATACTAGCTGCGGGCTGCCTCGAATAATGCAACTCACCTAGTCTTAGAATCATCTGTGCTACTACACCTAGTAGGCCACTAGAGTTACATATACCTGTGCAACAAAAATGCAATGAAGTGTAGTATGAGTACGAAAACAACGTGCACTTAATGAGTATCCCGTCTAACCTTGAAGAATTAGAGACGAGATGATCGACTTCGACACTTACTAATGGTCCAATAATGATGACAATAATACATTAAATCGTGGATTTCTATAAACATGATTTTAATCCAATAGAAGGAAACAAGTAAATAATTATTTCTTTTATAGGAAATTTCCAAAATTCATGTTCGTTATTATCCAAATATTCTCAAGCCATGAAGAGACAATAACAACTTTAATAAGTTCAAGGTAGTAATACAAGCATGCACAAATCATGCCGAGATCGTACGACCCACTCCAACAGAAATGTAAATTATGTACTGCCGAGAGTTGACGGCGCGCGCCTATAGATGTATCTATTTAATTTGCTGAGGCATTTGGCCCGTTCCAAAATAAACACACACAGACAGACAGTCAATCAAGAAGTCAACATGGAGCAATTATCTAAAGAAAAGCCAATTCTCCTTAGTAATTTGAGAAAAATGAAGTTTAAATTATTTTAGAAACTTATTTACAAATTCGATGTTATTTAAGCAATACAAGTTGTCAATAAGATGGCAAATATTCTAAGTATATCATGCTTTTGGGTCCTAGACTACCTGGACAATTGCATAATAGTAGCTATGAATGGACTCTCATCACCTTGTGCATACGTAGGCCCCAAAAAATAGGAGCTCATAACCAATCAACTCACCTATGGGGACAATTCCCTCTTACAAGATTAGAAAGGAGACTCACCTCGCTTCGAAGATCCGTAACTGGCATTCCACGCCCTTCTGAAGACTCTAATTGATGCACAACGTCCAAAACTAGCCAATAATGATACCAATCCATTAATATATACCCAATTATTCATTACAACCCAATTTACAATAATTTCTAATCCCGATCGAAAAGTTTACGAAAATGCCCTCGGGCCCACGTGCCCGGATTTCCAAATTTTTTGAAGAATATGTTTACTCATAGCCTCACGAAATTAAATATATAATTTTCTCTAAATTCCATACCCAAAATCGTGGTCAAATTCCAAGAATATCAATTTTCTAGGTTTTCCCTTAACCCCAAGTTTTCTACAAATTTCATGCTCAAATCCATACATAATTGATGTATTTAACTCAAAATAGGTGGGGATAGCTTACCTTGTCGCTGATGATGAAAAATCCCACTTGAAGCTCTCCAAAATCATCCATGCGAAATGAAAAATGGGAGAAGAATGGCCAAATCCTGAATTTAAAACAACTCTCTACCTCCAGCTCTTTTTGCATTTGCGGAAAAGTGACCGCATCTGTAGTCCCGCATCTGCGGAGAAGTGACCACATCTGCGGTCCCTTCACTTCCATCCCAAAACCGCATTTGTGATTGAAGTGCCGCATCTGCGGTCCAAAAACCGCAGATGCGGTTATGACAGAAGCAATAGCTCTTCAGGCCTTTCCCAAATTCCAATTTCGATCCGTTAACCACCCGGAATCCACCCGAGGTCCCCGGGACCCCAACTAATCATTCTAACCAGTCCCAAAACACATTACGGACTTGCTCGAGGTCTCAAATCACATCAAACAATGCTAAAATCATGAATCGACCTCCAATCCTAGCTTAATGAACTTTAGAATTTCAAACTTCTATTTTCGATGTTTAAACCTATCAAATCACATCCGATTGACTTCAAATTTTGCAGACAAGTCATATTCGACATTACGAACCTACTCCAACTTTCAGAATCGGATTCCGACCTCGATATCAAAAAGTCCACTTCCGGTCAAACTTCTCAAAAACCTTCAAATTTCTATCTTTAGCCAAATGACTTCAAAATGACTTGCGGACCTCCGAATTCACTTCTGATCGCGCTCCCAACTCCAGAATCACCATACGGAGCTATTCACAGACTTAGAACCTCAAAGGGACATTGATAACATAGAAATGAACTTCAAGCCAAACTTATGAAATTTCTTCTAAAATGCTACCTTTCACAATAGGCGTCAAAATGCTCCCGGGTTATCGAAAACCCGAACCGAACATACGCCCAAGTCCAAAATCATCATACAAACCTACTGGATCCTTCAGATTCCGATTCTGAGGTTGTTTACTCAAAAATCCCATCCTAGTTAATTCTTTCAACTTTAAGCTTCCAAAATGAGAATTCTTTTCCCAAATCAACTCCGAACTTCCCGAAACTCAATTCTGACCATGTGTACAAGTTGTAATACCTAAAATGAAGTTGTTCATGGCCTCAAACTACTGAAAGACGTGCTAGGGCTCAAACCGACCGATCGGGTGGTTACAATGGTAGGTATACTTCAGTCTGAAGTCTAAAAGTCTAATCCATTAGAGTGGTCAGTTAATTTATTCTATCCTACCTTTAGAACCATCATTTCCTTATATACAAACAAAACTTCAAACTATTACATGATAGCTCTCGCTAAAACAGAGGTAGTACAAGTAATTAGTTGATTCCTTTTCCCTTTGATATAGATTTTAAATGATTCAAAAGGTCATAATCTTCTTGAAATCTTTGTCTCCAACTCTATATAGCAGAGGTTTCTACAGAGATAGACTTTTCTGAATATTTTGAGATTTTAAAAAGCTCATCTAATACCAAACATTTTCAATAATGTCATCAATCATTGTGTAAAAAGTCACAGGACCTGTAGAAGAAAAACGAGAAACTTATGTCACTTTTACCACTTCCCAATTAGTTCAGAAGAAAAACGAGAGACTGATTGTTTAGCAAAAATACAAGACATAATGTTAGCATATTTGGATTTTCACTTACCTAGATTGTTGCTAATGATAGATGGACGGTTTATGAGTTGAATGGCAGCTTGTTGTGCAGAGGAAGCTTCTCCAGGTGAACGAGCATGAAATGTGAACATATTTGGATCAAGACGTAATTTTGGGTTCAGACTTTGAATTTGTGCAACAACGTTGATAGTAATTTCTTGTTTCGTAGCATCCTTTTGTGCATTGAATTTTTCTTGCATTTTTTCCTGCATTCTCTCTTCAATTTCCTCTATTTTTTGCTGCATCATCTTATTAGTAGCATTTGAAGAGGGTCTAGAATCTCTCACTTTACCTTTTAAGACAGTCTTGGTAACTCCATGTCCATACAATCTTAAGCGACCTGGATGCTCAGGTCCCATGACTGATGCAAATGCATCAACTAATTGACTGCCTTCTTCAGTTTCATGAGTTGATTAAATGTTCTCCATTTCAGCATACAAATCAAATCAAAGAGAAGAGCGTTCAAGTAAATAAAACTAAGCCAACAATAAAGAACAAACAAATTATCTCAACAAACTTTAAATTAGAAAATTCATACAATTTTACGAAGTGTATCTTCCTATGAGTCCTTGTATACTTGATCGGGTTTTCTTTTTCTTGTAGCAACAAAGATGTCCTTATTTGTCACAATATCAGAAGTTGCCTTCTTCTTTTTCTAGGTACATGAAAGCTAGCATAAGAATCTTCCCAAGCAAGGTCAAAATGTTCAGAAAAAATGAGAAATAAGAGAAAATATCAAACCTTGCGGATTAGAGCAAAACTTATTTTGCTAGTTGTGTGCGGACACCTCAACTTTTTTCGATTTTCAGTATTAGTTTTGGATACTTTCTATAAACAAATAAGTCAACTAAATCTATTTGATTGAACAACCAAAAATAGAAAATCTAGAAATAAATAGACAAGGACTCCTTCAAAAACTGGAAAGCATATAAATCATGTTTTGTTGAAATAGAGACAACCATTTCAACAAGGCAAATAAGGCACTAGTTTTAAAGGACAAGAAAGCTGGCCATGGTTTATATCTTACCTGAGCCTTATCGGATTTCCAATATTTAAGGAGATCCTTAAATTAAGACTCTGGAACATTTTTAGGCCTTTTTGCCATTCGAAGTTCATCTTTTATTGCTTCTTATTGATCTATTTGTTGGGATATATACTATTAACCATGGATTTGGTTTAGATATATTATTTATTATGATAATATTGTTCATTTAATTTTAATAATGTTTTAATAGATCATATATTAGTCGGTGTCCTTTGCTTATATAGTAGATGATTTAGTGTATAGAGTTTAGCTTATACATGGAAGATTAAATCATCGATTCTTATAAGTACAAAGTTTAAGTTCACAATCAAATGATGGAATTGGACAAACCATCAGGAATGATTGTAGCACAAGATTAAATATAATTTATCTTGATTATGGGAATGATTTAATTCGAACTTGTTGTGCTAGTACATTATGTATGTATTGAACGGACCAAGTAGAGATAAATATTTTATACTGACTTAACAAAAACAACTCTCTAGCCATTAAATGTACTTATACTCTTAATCTTGATATAATTATTATTAGCTGTGCATATTATTATTGTTTTGATTTATTAAAAGGCGAGATTTTTTCGTGGGTCAATATGCCTGGTAAAGTGGATAATAATAATGTACATTAGTAAAGTAATAGTTAGTTGATGGAATCCATATCTCGATTTAGAGATTGATGATACACCTTTATAAAAGCTTATAAGTTTTCATGTGTAAACCGGGTCGGTGGATTTTGTATCCGACACATAAAATAAGTCAAGCGAAAGTCTAAATAAAATAATCAATAAATTAAATCGTCAGTAATTTAATTTAATTGATTAGTATCTGAATCTTAACATGGGGAGTCAAATAAGATTTAATGGATGAATTTCGAAATTGAATAAGGAGTGCAATTACGAATTTTTAGTGAAATAATTCGTAATTAATTATGATAAATATTAATTTCAAAAATTAGAAATTAATTCCATAATTGGAGCCTTGTTAAATAAATTATGTGGTCCCTACTATGCCTAAATAATAGGAAATAAAAGAATCATTTTTCGTATGGAAAGGAAAACCAAACAGGTTTTGAAAAAGGGTTTTAACCCTTAAAACTTGTGCTATAAATACATAAGGTTTTCCACCTAGAGGATGTGGACATAGTGACCGAAATCTTCGGCTTTTTCCTTAGAAAATTTCGCCCACAAAAAATTACTATTTTCGGATATTATTTGGGTAACACAATAGAAGATCGTGGAACGTTCGAGGATCACGATTGCGCGGGTGATGGAGATTCCATTAATAAGTTATGAAATTGAAGGCTCACATGATAGAAGAGATTTGTTCACGCTTCAAGAGGTAACCCATAAAATCTCGTTTATGCTAGTTGTCGAGATTACGTGTGATTTTAATACTGGGATTGCTTCCGCTGCATATAATAACCCATCAATTGGTATCGGAGCCCATTCACATCTAATTAGATAACTAAATATTTCATTAAACAAGAATATCATATATATGTGCGCTTTTTTATTATATGTATGTGTGATTTTCTGAAAAACTACACTGTTGTTTTGTGAATTAACTGTGCAAAAAATTTGAATTATTCTTGTAATCATGAGATATTATTTTTTTATTGATATTTTATTGGTATGATCTGGATAATTTTTTGGTAAATCCTATAAAAATACAAAACCTGATTTTGACCGAATTGCCGGTATTTTCGGAGGTCAGCAAACTTGATAAACTTCGATTGAGCTGAAATTTGGTGGGTCTATCGGAACCGAAAAGCAGTGAGTTTTTCTATTTTCTGAAAAACACAGTCCATGGGGTTTTTTGGTGTTTTAAGGTCGTTTGGACTATGTTTTGGAAGCTTTTCTATTTTTTGAAAATTATTTTTTAATAATTTTAATCTGTTTTTAATTCAATAGTGATGTGGGTAACTCCCCATGGTCTCCATGATTAAATACTGGTCATATAATAGGTTTACACATTGGCTATTAGTAAATAGACGTGTTGTATTAAATTCAATAATAGAGGTGTAGGATTTTATTGACTAGGTCTTACAAGGTATAATTGATATTGTGTGATGATATAATTATTTTGTAAGAAAGTGAAATCCTCTGTTTGATATCCTGGATGACTAATGATTGGACCGTTTGGCATATTTGTGCATAAAAAATTTCTCAAATTTTAGTTTATATTTTCATGCCCTACGTGATTACTAGTCTTTGATTTTCGATGAAAATTTTTGTTCTCTGGTTGGAGGTTGTAATTAAGTGAAATATGAAGGTATTTTGTATGAGCTTTATTTTATTGGCATGGCTTTTAAGCTGTGGTCCATAATCTGCCATGAAATAATTTTATGAGCTACATCTATCTTCACTCGTAAATTGAGAATTTTGTGAGTAATAAATAGTTACCACTAAAGTGATTTGTTTATTTGAACTCATGAAAAATTCTTACTAAAATTTGTACATGTGAAATTATGTCTATTCATGGATTAAGCATTATGATTAATAAGTAGGATCCACGAAATGGTTTATTTATTTAAGTCATTGAAATCTGCTTAATGTACCATGTGAAAATTATCCTTGATAAATCTACATTAGTGGTGGAGGTTCTTAACTAAAAAAGAGTTTTATGTTACTAGTGTAAGCAACTCCACCCACGAGAAGAGATATTGGAGTTTTCGCCGAACAGGAGAAAACATAATATCTTAGGTTCTTGTGTGTGACGGCCCAAAGGGTCATCACCATATTTCTCCCTTTTTCCGCACTTTTTGAGGCCTTGGAAACCTCACTTTTAGTTGTCTCGATTTGCGTGCGTAGTTCGGGCGTGAAGCCGAAAAGTTATTATGTTAAAATATGCGAATTCTGTAAAAAATTTGAAGAATTATGGTATTAATATTAATATAGTTGTCTTTGGTCAATATTTTGGGTAAACGGACCCGGATCTGTGATTTGACGGTCCCGGAGGGTCTGTAGAAAAATATGGGACTCAGGCATGTGCCCGGAGTCGAAATCTAAGGTCCAGAACCCGGGTAAAAGAATTTTTCTATCAAATTGTTTTCTGGAATTATTAAGGAAAAATGGAAATGAAAATGAGTTAGAAAATATAGGAATCGGGCTCGTATTTTGGTTCTGACGCCCGGTACAGGTCTTAAATATGCGTTAAGCGCTTTCTGTGAAATTTGGTCGAAATCAGGCGTCGTTTGACGTGTTTCAGACCTAAATATCTAAAGTTGGAAGTTTATGAACTTGAAATGAAAAATGATGATTTTGAGGTTTGATTCTTTGATTTGGATGTTATTTTAGCGATTTGATCGCTCGAGTAAGTTCGTAGGATGTTATTGAGTTAGTGTGTGTTTGGTTGGGAGCCCCGAGGGCTCGGGAGTGATTCGGAGGTGGTTCGGGGTAGTTTTACACTTAGAAAACATAGCAGATTTTCTGCAATTTTTGCATAGCACATCCCTTCTCCGCGTTCGCGTTCGCGTCCCATTCACGCATTCGCAAAGCTTCAGTGGTCCCTCTTCATCGCGTTCGCAGACAGTACCCCGCGTTCGCATAGCATTGTGCCCCTCTTCAACGCGTTCACATGCCTTCCCTCGCGAACGCATAGACCAACCTGGACCTCCCCCCCAGATTCCTTCTTCGCGTTCGCACACTTCCAATCGCGAACGCGATGCCCCTGGTTAGTCTTCACCGCGAACGTGTCACTTGTGTCGTGATCGCGAAGGGTTATTTCCTTTAGTGAATTTTCTTAAAAACAGAATAGTGTGCATGGGATTTTTCTCACTTTTTCACACGGGCTCTCCTCTTTTACACTCCATAGATGATTTTCAAGCTCCTCTTTCTCCATATCTCTTTGGGTAAGTATTCTTAACTTCATTATCTCCTAATTCTATCATCTAAACACTAATTTCCTAGCCCTAAATCATGAATTCAAGGTAGAAAATGGGGGGTTTTGGGTAGAACTAGGGCTTTGGGAATTTTGGGTGATTCAACCTTAATTTGGGGTCAAATCTTGAAACAAATTGCATATTTGAACTCGTGGGGTTATGGGTGATTGGGTTTTGGTCCGAACCTCGTGTTTGGACCATGTGGGCCCGGTGTCGGATTTTTGCTATTTTGGAAGAATGATGGGAATTTTATTTCTGGACTATGGGATTATGTTTTTGAGCTCTTATTGATACTATTGAACTAAATTGTGCCTAGATACCATTGATTAAGAGTTGGATTCTAAAGGAAAGGCGGTTTTAGAGCCTTGATTGCTATTTTTGGACCGAGGTAAGTGTTTGTTCTAACTTTGGCTTGAGGGATTAGGATTAGGGTGTTAATTGCTACTTGCTAAATGTGGAGTACGATGTATAGGCATGGTGACGGTTATCTATGCACCGGAGTCTAGCGTGACCGTGAGTCTTATATGTGTTGGATTCAGATTTAATGGTACATCTTTCTTGCTTGGGTTGATAAGCATAATATAATATGAATAGTTGAGGAAGGTTTGTGATTGGTTTGTCTTTAGGAGCATTGGCTCGGACTAGAAATTATTACTCGAGAAATAGGTGATTAAAAGTGGATCGTGTAGCGATTAGTCCCTTGCCGGGACATATGTATCTATTGTATTCTCCCTTGCCGGGATGATTGAATTGTTATTTGTATTCCGTTTCCAGAATTTTCTTGTGATTGTTGTTACTCCCCTCGCACTTGAGTTGCGGTCGTTGGTGGGTGAGTTCTTGGTATTAAATGTTGAGGATCGGGTTGCACGCCGCAATGGTGTTAATGAAATATTGAGGATCGGGTTGCACGCCGCAACGGTATTGATTATTGGGGATCGGGTTGCATGCCGCAACGATGAGTTGCGCGCCGCAACGGAGTATGGACTGAATGTACTGTTTCTCGTATATAGTGACTTCCTGTGTTTTCCTTATCAGTTGTTATTGTCCAGCTTCATTTCTTTACCGATGACTTCTATATTTAGACTGTAGTACCCCATAGCATGTTTCCCCCTCCTTTTTAACTGTTTAAATTAGTGTATTTCCTGTTATTGCATATATATCTGTACAGGTTAATTATGGTAGGTCCTGTCTAGCCTCGTCACTACCTCGCCGGGGTTAGGCAGGCACTTACCAGCACATGGGGTCGGTTGTGTTGATGCTACACTCTGTGAATTTCTTTTGCACAGATCAGGATGCAGCATTCAGACAGCAACAATATTAGATCGGGAGCAGACATTCAGTCCAGGGACTCTTGAGGTAGCCTTGCTGACGTCCGCAGGCTCGGAGTCTCTTCCATCTTTATTCAGTTTGTTAACTCTTGTATTGAAACAAACTGTTATGATTTCTTTCAGACGGTTGTATTTAGTAAATCTTAGAAGTTCGTGAGCTAGTGACACCAGGTTCTGGGTAGGGATATGTTTCAAACTTCCGCATTTTTGGATTCATTTATATTTAGCTTAAAGTCTTCCGCACTTGTTTAATTGACTTCCATTTTTTTATATTGTTGAGATTTATTGGAGAATGTTTAAAGTTTGGCTGGCCTAGCTCCGTTAGTAGGCGCCATCCCGACTCCCGATGGTGAAAAATCTAGGTCGTGACAAGTTGGTATTAGAGCTCTAGGTTGCATAGGTCTCGCTACTCACGGACAAACTAGGTAGAGTCTGAGGGATCGGTACGGAGACGTCTGTATTTATCCCCAGAGGCTACAGAGTTAGGAAAAATTTCACTTTGTTCTTTCTTGTCGTGCGATTCTGTTTCTCAAGTACTAATTGTCCTTCTACTCTGTTCTTTCGCAGATGGCGAGAACACGTGCTACTTTTTCTACCGTGCAACAGCCCGAGCCCCCAGCAGTAGCTCCTGCGAGGGGCAGAGGCCGAGGTCATGCCCGAGGCCGTGCCAGAGGCCGAGGTAGTGGCAGAGCTCAGCCCCGGGCAGTAGTTCCAGAGGTGGAGCCTCATACTGACTATGAGGAGGAGGTTCCAACCCCAGCAGCTCCAGTGGGCCCAGCTCAGGTCCCAAGAGGGGTCATGTTTACCCCAGACCTTCAGGATGCTCTAGTTAGATTGGAAGGCTTTATGGATAGTGTCACTAGAGCGAGTTTGCTGTCAGTAGCACCAGCCACTTCTCAGGCTGGGGGAGGGGTTCAGACTCATGCTACACGTACTCCGGAGCAGGTAGCTCCCCAGATTCATGTCCTAGTGCTTTAGCCAGCAGTGGCAGCTCAGACCGGTATTACAGCTCAGGCCGGCGATGGAGCGGCTATGTCTTCAGATGCTTTGTGGAGACTTGATCGGTTCTCCAAGCTTTTGACCACCACTTTCACCGGTGCTTCATCAGAGGATCCACATGATTTTCTATTCATCTATCATGAGATTCTCAGGACCATGGGTATAGTGGAGACCAATGGGGTCGATTTTGCCACTTTTTGGCTTGCAGGGTCCGCCAAGACTTGGTGGAGAGATTTTTTCCTATCTAGACGAGCAGGGTCCCCAACTTTGACATGGGATCAGTTCGCGGAGTTATTCTTGGAGAAGTTACTCCCAGTCACTCAGCGGGAGGCACTTCGTAGGCAATTTGAGCGCCTCCAGCAGAGCTCCATGACAGTTACACAGTATAAGGCTAGATTTGTTGATTTGGCACGCAATGCAGCTGTGATACTCCCCACGGAGCGAGAGAGGGTCCGGAGGTTCATTGATAGATTGATTCAGCCGAAGCGTCTCCAGATAGCCATGGGAGTTGGTAGTGATATTTCCTTTCAGGAAGCGGCCAATGCGGCCCGCCGAGTTGAGTTGGCCCTCACACGGGGAAGTGGTCAGATGTCAGATCAGAGGCCTCATCATTCTGGTAGGTTAAGTGGTACCTCGTCTGGAGGTAGGGATTCTGATGGTATGGGTCATTCACCGAGGCCCTTTCAGTCAGATCTACAGGTTTCTCATAGTACTCCAGGAAGTGGTGGTTCCAGCAGTATCATTCAGATCAACAGCCTATCAGTGCACCCCCACTTCAAAGCTTTCGAGGAGGTCATTCAGGGCGGCAGGGTCAGTCCTAGTTTTCTCAGTTGCCACATTCAGCTAGGTGTTATGAGTGTGGAGATGTCAGTCACAGCAGAAGATATTGCCCGAGGTTGAGAGGTGCTCGGTCGCAGCAGCAGGGCCCTTGTCCTATGATTCAGGCAGCAGGTGATCCACCGGCTGCCCAACTAGCTAGAGGCGGGGGTGGGGATCATAGAGGTAGAGGAAGGGACCATAGAGGTGGAGCTCGCATCGAAAGAGGCAGAGGTTAGCCAGTAGTTGATCGTCCTAGAGATGCGATTCAGGGAGGTGGGGCCCAGCCCCGTTGTTATGCTTTTCCAGCCAGGACAGAGGCTGAGTCATCAGATGTTGTGATTACAGGTACTATTCTGGCATGTGATAGGGATGCTTCTGTGCTATTTGATCCCGGATCTACGTATTTATATGTGTCGTCTTATTTTGCACCCTACTTGGCTATGCCTAGTAATGCCTTGGGTGTTCCTGTATATGTATCTACACCAGTGGGTGATTCTATAGTGGTCGACCGAGTCCATCGTTCCTGTGTAGTAGTATTTGAGGGTCTTGAGACCCGTGTTGATCTATTGCTTCTAGACATGGTGGATTTTGATATTATATTGGGAATGGATTGGTTGTCCCCGTATCATGAGATCCTGGATTGTCACGCCAAGATCGTAACCTTGGCTTTACCGGATTTGCCCCGATTGGAGTGGAGAGGAACCCCAGGACATGCCACCCGCAGTGTTATTTCATATGTTAAGGCTCGACGTATGGTCGAGAAGGGGTGTTTAGCTTATTTGGCATATGTTCGTGATTCCAGCACAGAGGTTCCTTCTATTGACTCAGTTCCTATTGTTCGGGAGTCCCCAGAGGTTTTCTCTTCAGACCTACCGGGTATGCCGCCCGATAGGGATATTGATTTTTGTATTGATCTGGCTCCAGGCACGCAGCCCATTTCTATTCCGCCGTATCGTATGGCCCCGCCAGAGCTGAAAGAGTTAAAGGATCAGTTGCAAGATTTGCTTTAGAAAGGCTTCATCAGGCCTAGTGTTTCTCTTTGGGGTGCGCCAGTTCTATTTGTGAAGAAAAAGGATGGGTCGATGAGGATGTGCATTGATTACCGGCAGTTGAACAAGGTGACGATAAA
>MU669508.1:149130-199684 GCA_026770625.1 Nicotiana glauca
GTAGTGTTTTTATTAAGCGGGACGGACCAAGTCACAATCCCCAATGGTGCTCTACCCCACGCCCGTTATCCGGCGTGCAAGTCACCTCAATATAGCACTATGATGTGCAAGTCCGGGGTTTCAAACCCTCAGGACATCATTTACAAATATTACCCACCTCGAACCGGCGAAAATTCTAGCCCACGACGCCTTTTCTCCTCAAACCGGCCTCCACGCGCATCCAATCTATCCAAAATCATAAGGAATGCATCATAATATGCTAATGGGACATAACCCAATCAAAAGCACTCGAAAAATACCCAAAAAAACGAAATTAGCGAAACCCGAGCCCCGAGCCCACATCCTGAAAAATTTCGAAATTTACATTTCCGGAATCCTCGTCTCGCCACGAGTCCGTACATACCAAGAACTCTCAATTCAGACAACAAATGGCCCCTCAAATTCCAATTTTTAAAGCTTTTGCTGCAAGCCCTAATTTCTTATCATTTTGCTATGTTTTCATGAATTTCAAGCATGATTCTTCAATAAAAGCATGCATTTAACTCATAAAACTTACCTCCAACGATTTTCGTCGAAACCCCTTTAAAACTCTCGACCAAAGCTTCCAAGCTCGTTCAAAAATGGAGGAAATGAGTTTGGGGGTCGCGGATGAAATGTTTATAAACTTTCTGCCCAGCCCCTGGAAATCCTTCATCGCGTTCGGGACCTCACCTACGCGAACGCGAAGACCAAAATTCCCTGGGCCCTCTTTTACTCTTCGTGAACGTGAAGCCCGTCACGCGAACGCGATGCTTCATCTGACTACCCTACGCGAACGTGGATAGTGCCTCGCGAACGCGAAGGCCAAAAACTCCTGAGCCTCAATTCCTTATATGCATTCGCGTCTCATCCCTGGCGAACGCGATGCACACCCATCTATCCCTTCGCGAACGCGGAACCATACCTCGCGAACGCGATGACCAATCACCCAATGCCTATGCGAACGCGGCCAAGACCACGCGAACGCGAAGGCTTAATTCCAGGCCTCCAAATTTCCTCTACGTGTTCGCGTTGCACCTCACGCGAACGCGATGAACAACGTACCTGCAACACTCCAGCAGAAAACCTGCCATGTTCCAAAGCCAAAAATGGTCTGTTTGATCACTCGGAATCACCCCGAGGCCCCCGGGACCCCAACCAAAATTACCAACCTACTCCAAAACATCATACGAACTTGTTCCAATCATCAAAACACGTCAAACATCGCTAAAACCATTAAAACACATCGGATTCAAGCCTAGTTTTCTTCAAAACTTCTGAAACTCGCATTCGATCAAAAACCCAACCAAACGACGTCCGAATGACCTAAAAATTTGCAAACGTATTCAAAATCACCTAACGAAGCTACTAAAATTCTCGGAATCCCATTCCGACCCTCGAATCAAAATCTCACCTACCAATCGGAATTCGCCAAAATTCCAACTTCGCCAATATAGGCTAACTTCTTCACCGGACCTCCAAAATTACTTCCGATTGCGCTCCTACGTCTTAAATCATCATCCGGAGCTAACCGAACCATCAGAATTCAATTCCGAGCCCTCTAACTCATAAGTCAATATCCGGTTGACTTTTCCAACTTAAGTCTTCTTAAAAGAGACTAGGTGTCTCATTTCTTATTAAAATCACTCCAATTAAATTCTAACACACTCAATGCCGATGATGAAAAATAAAGCACCACAATATGGGGGAAACGGGGCGGTAATACCTGGGACGATGGGTCGGGTCGTCACAGATTAGGATTAGGGTATTAATTGCTACTTGCTAAATGTGGAGTACGGTGTATAGGCATGGTGACGGTTATCTATGCACCGGAGTCTAGCATGACCGTGAGTCTTATATGTGTTGGATTCGGATTTAATGGTACATCTTTCTTGCTTGGGTTGATAAGCATAATATAATGTGAATAGTTGAGGAAGGTTTGTGATTGGTTTGGCTTTTGGAGCATTGGCTCGGACTAGAAATTGTTACTCGAGAAATAGGTGATTAAAAGTGGATCGTGTAGCGATTAGTCCCTTGCGACGTATGTATTTATTGTATTCTCCCTTGCTGGGATGATTGAATTGTTATTTGTATTCCCTTGCCGGGATTTTCTTGTGATTATTGTTACTCCCCTCGCACTTGAGTTGCGGTCGTTGGTGGGTGAGTTCTTGGTATTAAATGCTGAGGATCGGTTTGCACGCCGCAACAATGTTAATGAAATACTGAGGATCGGGTTGCATGCCGCAATGGTATTGATTGTTGAGGATCGGCTTGCACGCCGCAACGATAATATCTATTGAGGATCGGGTTGCGCGCCGCAACGGAGTATGGACTGAGTGTACTGTTTCTCGTATATAGTGACTTCCTGTGTTTTCCTTGTCAGTTGTTATTGTCCAGCTTCATTTCTTTACCGATGACTTCTATATTTAGACCGTAGTACCCCACAACATGTTTCCCCCTCCCTTTTAACTGTTTAAATTAATGTATTTCCTATTATTGCACATATATCTGTACATGTTAATTGTGGTAGGCCCTGTCTAGCCTCATTACTACCTCGTCGGGGTTAGGCCTGGCACTTACCAGCACATGGGGTCGGTTGTGATGATGCTACACTATGTGCATTTCTTTTGCACAGATCAGGACGCAGCATTCGGATTGCAGCAGTATTAGATCGGGAGCAGACCTTCAGTCCAGGGACTCTCGAGGTGGCCTTGCTGACGTCCACAGGCCCGGAGTCTCTTCCATATTTATTCAGTTTGCTAACTCTTGTATTGAAACAGACTGTTATGATTTCTTTCAGACGGTTGTATTTAGTAAATCTTAGAAGTTCGTGAGCTAGTGACACCAGGTTCTGGGTAGGGATATGTTTCAAACTTCCTCATTTTTGGATTCATTTTTATTAATCTTAAAGTCTTCCGCACTTGTTTAATTGACTTCCGTTTTTTTATATTGTTGAGATTTATTGGAGAATGTTTAAAGTTTGGCTGGCCTAGCTCCGTTAGTAGGCGCCATCACGACTCCCGATGGTGGAAAATCCGGGTCGTGACATTATGTATTTAATAAAAGGATAATTTATTGTAAAAGAAGATATTATGTATCCTAGAAATAGGAAGAACATAATATATGCCTTGAGCTCATAGCATAAATAAAAGGAGAATGGAAATCAATATCATATTTATTTTAACTCATGAAACTGCTTAAAACGGTTATTCTCCGAGTTTGTTTACAGGATGGTGGTCATGAATTTGACGAACTCCGATTGACCTAAAACTTGGTAGGTTCATCGAAAACGATCTAGTGAGAAAACATCACTTCCATGCAATGAATCATGCTATTTTTCGGCATTTTGAGGTCGTTTAGATGAGCTTTCAAGCAGTTTATTAAATTGAATTTGTTATAAATATAAAAAATTATTCTTTATATATAGGCTATATTTGTGTTAAATTTGAAATATGATGGTTTAACTTGATATGATATATAGTAAGAATGCAAATCACATGGATTTAATTCTAAATCCGCAAAAAATAATTTATTCGAATTTGGTCTAGTTTTAGCGATCGTGAATTTCACGATCTCCGAATGACCTAAAATTCAGTAGGATCATCGGAAACTACCATTTAAGAAGAACTCACTGCAACACAATGAATCACATCGTATTTTAACGATTCGGGATCATTTATATGAGTTTTTTTGAAGATTTGGCGTATTAAAATATGATTTACACACAAAAAATTATTCTTTCCATGATTTTAGTTTTGTCTAATCTGGAAAATGATAACACATGTTAATTTGACATGAATATGTATATGATAAGAATGTATGTCATATTTCAAATTCTTAAAAAATACTTAAAATGGTAATTTTCCAAATTTGGTCGCAATTTTTGGAGATTCTGATTTTAACGATCTCGGATTGATCTAAAATTTGGTAGGTTTATCATAAATAGCCCAGTAAACAATACTCACTGCTTTGCAGTGAAAAATGTTAATGTTAGCATTTTAAGATTATTTAAATGGGGTATTGAGTATTTTTTAATTATGGAACTTAATCCTCAGAGAAAAGTTCTTGGTTGTGATAAAGTGGTGATAGGAATAAACCCTTATGATCTCCATTTTTTATTTATAGTGAGATAATAAATTTACGCGTTGACATTAGGTTTTTCTCCATATCTGATAAATTTATTACACTGGTTATAGTTATTGATAACCTGTATTAACTCTCCATCTGAGTTTAAAGGATTGAATCAATTTTGTAACTAAAATACAATCATGATTAAGTGGTAATAGAAATATATTTCTATGGTCTTCCACTATTAATTTCAAGTGAGTAATAAATTTACGCACTGACTTTAGGTCCTCCTCCATATCAGATAAATTTATTGTAAGCTCACTAGGTGAAATACTAGTAATTGATATCGTGTGCTTACTCTCCATCTGAGTATACATGTTGGATCAATGGAACTAGAGCTATTAATTATGATGTTCACTTGACTTAAATTAACAGTACACCAGTACACTCTCCATCTGAGTTAGGTCTGTTTTAATTATTGGAGTGAATAATCTAGCATTACATATGTATGTGCATGAGTATTTCTTTTCCCATCGAGATTGCTATTCGAGATGCATGACATATATGTGCAGTGTGTTTAAAAATTTTGTACTAAAAGGTTATATACAATTGACTGAAATAATAGTAGACTCTCCGTTTGAGTCGGTTCTATTTATTTTTGGATTGTATAATTCTTGCATTATATAATATACTTTGCATGATTCTTTTCCCATCGAAATTTATTATTCGAGATGCATGTATGTATATAAATATTGAATGCATCCTGGATTTTAGTATTCAGTGTTTTGACTTATTAAGATCTATTTAATGTTTTTATCTCAACTCCACAATGACTTTATGTAATTTGCCGTATTACTTGTTAAAATTTTTTTTTAGTGATAAGACATTAATTTAAAGATGCAATATATGTACTTTTTGTTAGAAGGAATTTAATTCCAGTTTCTAGGCAAAATAAGAGATGGATATTTATTTTATTTTTTGAATAAATATTTTATCTCTTGTGGTGTAACGACCCGATTAGTCGTTCTAATAGTTATAGCCTTGTTTCTCCTATTTCTTTTTCTTTATGTGTTGTTCAGCTATGTTGAGTTATATCGAGTTTGTAGGTTTGGGTTCGGAGTAGTTTTGGAGTGAAATGATCGCTTAGTCTCTTAGTTAGAAAAATCAACCGGAAGTTGACTTATGAGTAAAAGAATTTGGATTTGGATTTTTATGACTCGATTAGCTTCGTTTGTTAATTTTAGACTTTGAAGTATGTCTGGAATATAATTTGGAGGTCCGTGATAGAATTAGGCTTGAATTGGTGAAAGTTAGAAGTTCAGAAATTCTTAGGCTTGAATTCGAGGTTGATTTGGTGTTTTAGTATTGTTTTGGGTGTTCTGGAGGTTCGACTAAGTTCGGGTAGTGATATATGACTTGTTGTAATAATTAGTTGAGGTCCCGTGGGCCTTGGGTGAGTATATCATATTGAATAAATGAGCTACAGTTTCATTTTTAATTGAAGCATTAGATCTGAATCGTAATTACGGACCCGTAGCAAAAGGAATCATCGAATTTGGACATCGTATGAGGATTTTATGGTCATTTTACTAAGAATTAGGTTGCCAGATTTGTTTCGGTTTAATTACGACATTGCCACTAGCTGCGTACTTAAAAATCTGCACTATTTGCAAATATTAAAACTCACGTATCTCATTCATTATAAGGTCAAATTGAGTGATTCAAAAGCCTACCTAGATTAGAATTTCACAAGGAATCCATTGGAGGCATAAAATACGAGTTTCGGGATCGTTTGGCACTAGAAACGAAATAGAATAGCTGGCAGAAAAAAAATATAAAAATAGGGTTTGCTCATTCAGTCATATTTTGAGTTGGGGGGCTCGAATTTGGGAGATTTTGGAGGAGATACTCACCATATGGATTGGGGTAAGTTTTCTCTACTCGGTTTTGATAATATTTCATGAATCCATCTTCGTTTTTGGGATTTGATTGATGATTTCAAATGAAATTGAGGGAGTTAGGGTTTGAGTTTTGGAGAGTTTTAAGTGAGGATTTAAGGGACCAAATGGAGTCCGATTATGACGAATTTTATATGGTTAGACTCGGGAGAGAATGAGGATTATTATTCTTTCATTTTTGACTGATTCCGAGATGTGTGCCCCGGGGTCGGGTTTTAGCCGATTTCGAATTTTCGATATATTTTGTAGTTTTTATTGTAGAATTTGATTCATTAGCACATGTTGATGGTATTAATCTGATTAAGGATAGATTTGGAGCTTTTGGAGACCGAGTGGAGGGACGAGAATATCCCGAAGTAGGATTTTACGCTGTTGAGGTAAGTAACAGTTTTAACTCTGGCTTTGAGGGTATAAATCTGGAGAAATTGATATCATGTGATTGTTTGGTGGTGATACCCACGCTAGGTGACGGGAGTGTTGGTGTGCACTGCGATGGATTGAGTCTTGGTCCATCCTCTGAGGCTATGAGGCCTAATGGCTATTATCTGTGCTTATGTGTTTACTTGTTGTTAAACCTGTTTGCCTTCATGTTAGAGATCATGCTTAGGCTTTATTCATTCTCACGTTATTTGTAATCAATCATAAAAATTATTGTACATGTTTACCTCAGTCTTTATTTTTTTCTAATATGCTGTGATACTTGATTTGGGATGTGTTCCCTTATTTGTTGATAATGGTGAGGCTAGTGAGGTACATGATTGAGTAAGGACGATGGCCTTGTTGTGAGGATATTAATACCATAGCGCGTGAGTTGTCCGCATAGGACGTGAGTTGTCTGCGTAGCGCATGATTTGACCGTGCGGGTCTAGGTATTTATGCCATAGCGCGTGAGTTGTCTGCGTAGCACGTGAGTTGACCATGTGGATCCAGGTATTGATATGATGGCACGTGAGTTGTCTATGCTTAGTGCTTGAACATTCAGAGCCCCTCCAGAGTCTGTACACACCCCCAGTGAGCGCAAAGTGTTGAGTGTATAGAGTGTTGAGTGTTGAGTGTGGAGTGCTGAGTGCGAGTGAGTGATGGAGTGACATTGCTGTGAGGTTGCATTTACTTTTGTTGTTGCTGCATTTATCTGTTAAATTTATTTGTGGAATTTACTGAGTTATGGAATTTACCTATTTATTCTTGTTATTTTTAAAAATTGTGAAAATTAAATAATTGGACTGTTTTGCTCAGCTCGTCACTACTGCTCAATTCCTTAGTTATTTCTGTTACTACTGAGGTAGTTGTACTCATACTACACCCTGCACTTTATGTGCAGATCCAGGTGAGTTAGAGTGTGGCGATTGTTGACTTCAGGCCGACTTTAATTGGAGATTGCATGGTAGCTGCCAGCGTCCGCATGACCTTGTTACTCCTTTTGTCATTTCTTCTTTTGGACAGTTAGACAATTTATATATCTTAGTTCATAGTTTTAGACGCTCATGACTTAGTGACACCCCGATGTTTGGGACTCGTTTTCGTATTTTATATTATTTATATTTAGAGTTGGTTTAGTTTATCAAGAATTAAATTATTGGAAATGTTTTATTAAATTCTTATAATCAAATTAGTAGTAATATTTTTGAAATAGGCTTGCCTTGTAACACAATAGGCGCCATCATGACCAAGGTTAGATTTTGGGTCGTGACATGTGGTGCATGAATGCATGACACCTTGTTATTGTATATTAATGTCTCTCCTGAATAGAACAATAATAGTCTACCTCATAAGGGAATATGTTCTTAAAAATTGAGTAAAACTTATGTGTGCACTTTTGTCTTAGTCATATTAATCTAGATAGGATTTCAAGTTGATCAAGGATTAATCTTGAGGTTCATTCAAAGTAAAGGCACTACCAACTTGTAGATCCTGTTTGGAAGGAAATTTGACTAAAGGTTGTTTCCCTTCAAAAGGAAATAAAGCTAGTGATAAGCTAGAATGAATTCCTTCTAATATGTATGGTTAAATGAACATACCGGTGAGAGATAATTTTGAGTATTTTTGTGAATTTCATAAGTGAATACTCAAAATATTAATATATTTATTTGATGCACCATAAATCTTAATGAATTAAGTAAATCAAGATTTTAAGACTTGAAACGGAGAAACACCAAGGAAATATATTAAGTTACTGCAATTTGATTGTAGTAGTGAGCACCTCTCTAAAGAGTTCTTTTGTTGCTTATCAGAATAAGGGATTACATATCAATTGACTACATCGTAAACTCCATAATAGAGTGGTGTGGTAGAAAGAAGAAATAAGTCACTTTTGGGCATGGATAGATTAATGACATGTTGTTCAGATTACCTTATTTGTTTTTGGAATATTTCCTAGAAACTGCAAATTACATTCTTGTGACAACCCAAAGGGTCATCACCAAATTTCTCCCTTATTTCATGCTTCCGAGGCCTTTAAAACCTTACTTTTATTTGCCTCGATTTGTGTGCGCTGTCCGGGCGTGTAATCGGAAGGCTTAAATATGAATTCTGTGTGAAAAATGATGAATTTTGATATTAATATGGTTAAAGTTGACTTCGGTCAACATTTTTGGAAAACGGACCCGGACCCGTGATCTAACGGTCCCGGAGGGTCCGTAGAAAAATATGGGACTTGGGCGTATGCCTGAAATCGAATTCCGAGGTCCTAGGCCCGAGGAATGAATTTTTCCATGAAATTGTTTTCTGAAAATGTTCAAGGAAAATAAAAATGAAATTCGATCAAAAACTGATGGTATCGGGCTCGTATTTTGGTTCTGACACCCGGTACAAGTCTTAAATATGTGTTAAGCACTTTCTGTAAAGTTTGGTCGAAATCGGACGTCATTTGACGTGTTTCGGACCTAAATATCTAAAGTTTGAAGTTTATGAAGTTATAATGAAAAGTGATGATTTTGAGGTTTGATTCCTCGTTTATGATGTTATTTTGGCGATTTGATCATACGGATAAGTTCGTAAGATGTTGTTGAGTTAGTGTGTGTGATTGGTTGGGAACACCGAGGGCTCGGGAGTGTTTTCGGAGGTGTTCGGGGTGGTTTGGAGTAGAAAAATGTTGCAGAAAAATCTGCTGTTGGGACTCAGGGAAATCCTTCATCGCGTTCACATAGCTTTGCTCCCTTAGACCTTCGCGTTCGCGTGTCTTCTCACGCGTTCGCGTAGGCCTAGATTCCATACCCCAAATACTTTTCTCTATGCATTCGCGATTAGCACCACGCGAATGCGATGCCTTGACCTGTTCACTCTTCGCGAACGCGTCCCTGTTCACGCGAACGTGAAGGGCATTTTTGCCCAGCGAATTTTTAAGTCTTAAAACAGAACAGTAGCGGGATTTAGCCATTATTTTCACATGAGCTCTTCACTCCAACATCCCATAGACGAATTTCAAGCTCCTTTCCCTCCATAGCTTGTTAGGTAAGTGTTCTTAACTTCATTATCTCCTAATTTCTTCACCTAATCACTAGTTTCCTAGCCCTAAATCATGAATTCAAAGTAGAAATTAAGGGTTTTGGGTAGAGTTAGGGTTTTGAGAATTTTGGGTGATTCAACCTCAATTTGGGGTCAAATCTTGAAACAAACTATATATTTGAACTCGTGGGGTTATGGGTGATTGGGTTTTGGTCCGAGCCTCGTGTTTGGACCATGTGGGCCCGATGTCAAATTTTGAAATTTTTGGAAGAATTCTAGAAAACTCATTTCTAGGCTATGGGATTATGTTGTTGAGCCCTAATTGATATCATTGAATTAATTATGCCTAGATACCATTGTTTCGGAGTCGGATTGTAGAGGAAAGGCGGTATTGGAGAGTTGATTGCTATTCTTTGGACCGAGGTAAGTGTTTGATCTAACTTTGGCTTGAGGGAATAGGATTAGTGTATTATAGATTGCTATTTTCTAAATGATCGAGTATAGTGTATAGGTATGGTGACGAGTATCCATACACCGGTGTCTATCATGATCGTGGGTCTTTGTTGTTAGTTGTTCTTGGTATATTTGGGACCCTTCCAAAACTAATTAATGAATTCTACATAATGTGAAGAGTTGAGGATCAATTGTGAATTTGTGAATTCTTTGGAGCGTTGGCTTGAACGATAAAACACTATTGAGTAAGAAATGAAAGAATTGGTAAGAAATGCGATCAAATCCCTTGCCGGGATGTCTTGAGTATATTGATTATCTCCCTTCCCGGATGTGGAAGTTATTGTCATTGCTCCTTTGCCGGGACTTAGTTGTTTATTTGTGTTTCCCTTGCCGGGACATTTCTCATTACTGTTTATTCCCCTCGCCCATTTGGTTATGATTGCTGTTTGGGTGAGGAAGAGTGATAATGCACGAAGAGTCATTCCATGCCATTTTTGATTATATTTGCACGAAGGGTCATTCCGTGCAATTTTTTATTATATTTGCACGAAGGGTCATTCTGTGCCATTGTTAATTATATTACGCACGGAGGGACATTCCGTGCCATTGTTGATTATATTATGCACGAAGGTCATTCCGTGCCATGAAATGAGAGATTATGTGAGGAAAGAACGAAGGGTGATGCCGTGCATTTTGTTTGATTGCTTTGGGTGAGGATGAGAGTAAAAACACGAAGGTTGATGTCGGGCAACTGTTGGATTTCATGTCTCTGCTAATTATTGTTGTGCCCTTGTGTTCTTATTTAAGTTGATGATTCTATTATCCGAATTGTACTCCCCCACAACATGTTTCCCTTCCCTGTTAACCGTTTAATTTTCGGTATTTCTTGCCTTCTATTGCATAAATATATATTGAACTGCACAGGTTGATTTGGTAGTCCTATCTAGCCTCGTCACTACTTCGCTGGGGTTAGGCCAGGCACTTACCAGCACATGGGGTCGGTTGTGCTGATGCTACACTTTTGTGATTTTTTGCACAGATCACGGTGCCGGAGCAGCTTTTGGACCACAGCGGTAGTACGTCGAGTGGGAGTTGACTTCAGCCCAGGGACTACGAGGTAGCCTAGCTGTCGTTCGCACGCCGGAGTCCCTTTTTGTATATATTTTGTTTGTTTTCATTGTATCGAGACAGATACTGTGTATTTCTTTCCATTCAGACTTGTTTGTAGTATTCACTAGTAGTCCGTGAGATAACGACTCCAGTCTTGGTAGTAGAATATTAACTTCCGCATTTTGGGTTTTTATTTACTTATGTTATAAAAGACTTCCGCTTTCATTTAAAGGTTTATTATTGCTATTACTGTTATGTTGTTGTTGTTTAAAAGGTCTTAGGTGTTTGGCTTGCCTAGCTCCAATAGTAGGCGCCATCATGACTCCCGATGGTGGGAAATCCTGGTCGTGACAATTCTGAATTTAGTTCCTTCTAAATTAGTACTTGGGACATCTATAGAACAATGGACTGAATGTAAGCTAAGTCCATGGCATATTCAGATATAGGATTGTCCTGCATATGTTCTGAAAGGGAAAGCAGATATGCAAGTTGGAACTAAGAATGGATAGGTGCATGTTTATTGAATATCCAAGAAAATGAATGGAGTTCTATTTCATTATCCTAAAGAAAATAAGGCAAATTGACGTTCAAGAACATCAAAACCCACAAGTCGAAATTGACGTTCCATTGCATTTGAGTAGTTGGAGAACGTTAATAGACATAATATGCCTTTATCGAGTGGGAGTGATGTTTGAACATTGGACACTATAGTAAGAAGTCACTAATATTTCAATGACGTAAGGTAATGAAGGTAATATTAGTAGTACTTTGTCGTAGTTGTCGTGCCCCCTTTTTCTAAGGCAAAATCGGGTTCATGACACTTGGGGAGGACAACTCGTTCCCTCTTGTGAATTGGGTTTGCAATTGAAGAGTCGCCACCTAATGATTAAAGTGCATTAGGACACTAAAGAAGAGTTTGAGTTGGAAACCAGAGTTCGGGTAAGGGCTAGAAATTATCTCGAGGGGAAGGTATTAGGCACCCTCCAAGATCCACTAGTACGGTTCCCGACCATGTTACAATTGTGACTTTAAATAACAAGTAAGCAGATAGAGGTCTCAAATAGAAGTGGATTTAAACATAATATTGCAAGTGAATTGAAAGTTTGAAGAAATATAAAAAAAGCAGAAATTTTAAAGCAATAGTTTGAACAGTTCTAAAGAAAATAAACAAGTAAAGGGAAGGGGGGTCCTAGGTTTATAAATAATGTAGATCACCCCACACAACACCTGGTAACCATTTATACATGTGGTATTATCGCGTGGTCATCATATCCATATCTATCCTTTCACACCCCGTTAAGGTATTAAATCGTGGAATAGTATCGTTACTTATTAGATGCTATTACCCGTCCCAATCCTATCAGTTCCGGAGGCAGTTGGGACTACTAGTCCTGAACGTGGGAGAGATTGGGGCTTTTTTATAGTTTAAAAGGATAAAATTCTAATGCGACAAACAAAACACATAAGCAGTTGGGGGGGGGAGGGTAAATAGCAGTTTAAAGGCTCAAACAAGCCTCCTCACTAAATAAAAGCAAATTGTCTAGCATGACTTTAGATACTGGTTTCAGTCTGAAATAAATTTAGCGTTAGGCCAAGCTGCTTTATCAAATATTTCTCAGATGAGAAGTCTGAATTAGGCCTTATCTAGTTGCAGTTTATCAAGAACTGACATAGTTAATCAATTACCTACTGCTTGTCTAGGTTGAAGTATATTGATTTTTAAAGAAGGGTTGCTGATTTTTAAAGAAGGGATACTGATTTTAGAACAAATTAAATTCTGCAGATATTAAAAAATATTATTACTGATTTTAGACTTATAGATGAAACAGACGAAATAGATTTAAATGGTTGCTCCTATAAGCATGCTTTCTAAATATTATTGATTTTAAAATGATTATCGAGATGCAAGAATCCTATAGGCATGGTGTCTAGGATGCAACTTGTAGAAGTGCAGAAAACCTAGTATCATGATTTCTATATGCAGAAAACATATAGGCATGATCTCTAAATGTATTGATGCAATAACTTATAGGCAGGATTTCTACATGTAATACAAAACTTATAAGCAGGATTTCTATATGCAATAATGAAATAGCTTATAGGCAGGATTTCTACATGTAATGCATAACTTATAGACATGATTTATATATGCAATAATGAAATAACTTATAGGCAGGATTTCTACATGTAATGCATAAGTTATAGGCATGATTTCTATGTGAAATGCATAAGCGAAAGAGCAGGTTGTGATTGCAGCAATAAATACCTAAAGCATGATGTCTACCCATATGCATACATGAGTGACCCTACCCTTTTCACTAGAACCCCATAGTTATTACAAATTATTACAGACCCGAAAGAATCAGAAAAGTAAAGTTACATCAGAAGTTCAAGCTACAACCAAACAGCCTAATTCAGACTCAAGGTCTAACAACATGAGATAAACCAACTTCCAATATCAGATTTCCAAAGGCTTTCTCTTATTTGGGGTGTGTCAAAGTTCCCAAGAGCCTCAAGGGGATCCGGGTAGTGTTTACACCCCAAATACATTGCAGAATTAGATTATAGTGCGGTGTGGAAGGGCCAACCCTCAAATGTCCAAGTTGAGAGGGAACTCAAGGTCCCAAAGCAAGACTCATAGGAGGGGGCAGAATATAAAGTCTAAGAGTAAGTGTAAGTGCATCGAGGGGAATTAGGGAAGGCCATGGCAGGCTGGTGGTCATGCCCAACAATTAGGAGTGTTGGCACACCCCTGACCAGCCTGTTAGCCAAATCTTAGGAGTTAGGATCCATTGAAGATCAGGTTTTGACCTGGGCAGCAATTTGAATACTACCAGGCCATGAGCCTTAACTCGAACACATAGAAGGGAATATGGGTAGGGATTCACAACAGAAATAGATGCCAGGAAAGAACATACATAGTTGACATTAATCACTGAACATGAATAGCAGAGTAAACAGGAATGCAGAAAACTGTAAATAAACACATAGGGGTAAGGCAAGAATGTCAAATTAGAACATACCAGTTTCAGGGAAAACAAAAAAGTAAAACAGTAGTCTTGAAAAGCCAAGTTGCAAGCAAACAATTCCAAAAGATCTCAGAAAGAACAGAATGTTGTGAGAGTATTGAACTCAAAGAAGTATTGTAAGTGTGTAAGTAAGTTGAAAGTATTGAACTAAAGTCTCGAGGTATTGAACTCGAAGTGGTATCAAAAGTGCAGAAGGGTAGTCCCTTTTATAATGCAGAAACCGAGTAAGAAAGGTAAGGGAATAACCTTAAAATCAATCTCCCTTTAATTAAGGGATTCTAATTTCCAACGGGTGAAAGAAAATTAACGAAAGAGTTAACCAAAAATATTTTCCAAGTAGTACAATGAAGGGTAAATACATAGGAGTTTTTAAGGCAAAATCCATTGGTACACGGTTTGTAAAAAAAAGGAAAGGGAATCAATCAGACAACCAGTAAAATCAAAATTACAGAGTTAACTCGAATGGACCAAGTCAGAAATAGGTAAAGAGGATTCAATTAGGGAAAATCAGTAACAATCAATCAAACCCCATTAGAGGATTTCAGAATCAATTAATTAGTTGGTAATAACCTTTGAAAGAAGAGTTCTTATATATAAAGCATACAAATATGTGAATTAAGAAGAGCCTGTCAAGTTATTTAGAAGAGAGTTTATCAAAGAGAGGTTCAGAATCATACGCAAGAAGGGGTACAAGTTCAGTTTGCAGACTCACAATGAGTCTGAGAGTCTAGGGTCCCAAAGTGGAACCCTAACTCGAACACAAAATCAAAATTACCAAAGGAAACCCTAAATACTGGGGTTTCAAATAGAATCAGACAATAGAGATGAGAAGGCAAGCCTCTTGATAGAGGCTTAGAAGTCTTTTCCAAAGACTTATGAGAAAAAAACAGACATGATACAAAGAAAGAAAACAGATTCAAGGTCATGAAGATCATGTTTGAGAAAACAAGTTCAGGAAAAGAGGTGATACAGACTTAAGCAAAAGTAGATGAAACACATTTAGCAAGAACATGAACAGAGTTCAGTAAAGCAAACAAAAATCGCAGAACTCAACAGTCAACACATATAGTAGAAGAATAAGAAAAACATAACAAGGATTAACATGTAAGCACAGGAGTAACATGCATAGTAAAAAAATAAAAGTAGAAGGATAAGTAAAAGAAGACATACGAGCATAACACAGACAAACACACAAAAAGAAAGGATCAGAAAGATCTTTTGAAAACCTTTTTCAGAAATGATTTTGAAAAGAAAATTTGGGGAAAACATTTAAGAAGACTAGTACAACAGAAACATACCATAGATCTAAGAAAATAAACAAAGAATCACCTCGAACAGCTTAGGGTTTCGTAGAAACCCTAGAAATGAGAAAGGCTTGGAAGAAAAAATCAAATCCTGAGTCGAAGGTGTCAAGAATCAGGTTCCTGAGGCTTGAGTATACCGGAGCATGGCCGGAGAAGCCATAGAACTGAAGATCTAAAAGAAAACAATCAAAGTTAGCCTCAAAACCTCGAATACCCAAGGTCTAATGGTGGAGAGGGATGAGTACAGACTGTCCCTGGCCTGGGAAGCCATGGATTCCGGTGAAAACACGGTGAAATGTGGTAGGAGGAGGCTAGGGTTCCGAAGAGTTTTGGAGAGAGTTTGAGAGAGTTTTGGATTCAAAGGCGGCGGGCCAAGTGCGAATGAGGGATTAGGGTAGGTCATTGGGGGTTAAAAAGGGTAAAGGGGATTTATGGCCGTTGATCAAAATGATCAATGGCCTGCATCAATAATGGGAATCAGGCGAGTTTTTTAAATTGGGTCGGGGACGGGTTAAAATTGGAATTGGGCTGATTTAATCGGGGTAGAATTGTGTCAATTTAAGGGCTACAATTGAAATGAAATGGGGCTGTAATTGAAGTAAACTGGGGCTAAATATTAAATAGCCATTTTTAGTTTTTTATTTTATAGAAATAGCAATAATGATTTTAAAAGTAAATTAAAAGTACTGAGCCAACAAGTAATATATAAATATTAATTTAAAAAAATTGGAACCGATTTTACAATTATGAAATGCTATTAATTTTAAAGTAGGCTAAAATTGCAATTTTAGCTTTAAAATACCAAGTAAATTTGTAAAAATATACAAAAATCACCTTAACTATATTTTGTTGTAAATATGAGAATAAAATAATTTATTCATCAAAACAATAATCTTGGGAATAATTATTGGATTTTGTACTGCTAAAATAGACAATAAATTGATTTTAAAATCTTTAAAAATTAGAAAAAATACCAAAACACTTGCGCATGCTTATATATGAATACAGATGTTATTTTTAAAGCATTTTGTGCATAAAAAATACATAGGAAAAAATTGGATATCAACAGCTGCCCCTATTTACCCGGGAAGGATAAAAGAGTTGTCGGGTAAAGATATGATGGCCAATTTGACCTAACGAAATGATTTGAAGAATTTTGACCGACCTCTGGTTCCTGAGCTTTCTAGATATCCTTTGTTTTATAGGAATCAGGCCATATGTAGTTTAGTATCCATCGGCGGAATGTGCCTATGGAGATTTCACAATAACGGACGCGACATTCTTATTGGGAAGGATAGTCAAAGTCTAGTAGGCTGCGGGAACTGGAGCGGGATAGCTCCTGCTGAGACAGCCATTGCTAGCCGGTTTACCCGCAAGTGAGCAATGCGAAAATATATCGTGCATAAATTTAAACATGATGCAAGTTCCTGTTGGACCATGAATATTGTCTTTGGACAGTTAGGATGACGTCCTTAGACCATGATGTCCTGGGCCATGATGCGTATAATAAAGTATTCGCAGGCTATGAAATGATGTTCTCGGTCTATGAGAATAATGCCCCCGAACTATGATGCCTTTGAATAATGATATGCAAAAGATAAAATGGGGGTCCTCAGGCCATGGCATGGCGTTCTCGAGATATAAAATGGTGCCTCCGAACAATGACGCCTTCGAACAATTTGGCAATCTTTCAACCCATGGGATGTAGAAGGTGGCGATCTTTCAGCCGATCAGATGCAAAAGGTGGTGATCTTTCAGCCAATGCGGGATTTAAATAAAGATGGCGATATTTTAGCCGATGCAAGATTTAAATGAAGTGGCGATATTTCAGCCATGCAAGCAAAATAAAGTGGCGATATTTTAGCCATGCAGAATTTAAATAAAATGGCGATATTTTAGCCGATGAAGGATTTAAATGAAGTAGTGATATTTCAGCCGTGCAGAATTTAAATAAAGATGGCGATATTTTAGCCGATGCAAGATTTAAATGAAGTGGCGATATTTTAGCCGATGTAGGATTTAAATGAAGTGGCAATATTTCATTCATGCAAGCAAAATAAAGTGGCAATATTTCAGCTATGCAGAATTTAACTAAAGATGGCGATATTTCAGCCGATGCAGGATGGAGGCAGAGCTTAGCCTCGGAAGGCAGAAAGGTAGCTGTATGCAATACAAAAAATGTAGGATGGAGATAGAGCTTAGTCTCAGAAGGCAGAAAGGTAGCCTTATACAATGCAGAAATGCAGATGGAGGTAGAGCTTAACCTCGGAAGGTAGAAAGGTATCCTTATGTAATGCAGGAAAATGCAGATGGAGACAGAGCTTAGTTCCGAAAGGCAGAAAGGTGGCCTTATGCAATGCAGAAAATGTAGGATGGACACAGAGCTTAGTCTCGGAAGGTCGAAGGTAGGCTTATGCAATGCAAAAAAGTAAAAGGCGAATAATAACATTCTTTGCTGATAGCTGATATTGTGGTTGCTGGGGATGTTGTGTATGGAAAGCAATTGTAAATGGGTGATGGTTCTGAGAGTTGTATTCCTGAGAAATGTGAGTGTATAAATATATCTGATGATTTTGCGACTTTGGTGGCTGCATCCAAAGAAAAATTGTTAGTTTTATAAAGGGGAGGGTTAGTTCGCATCACTGCGGACTTCGCTTGTGCTGCTTAGCTCTGCTCTCAGTGATGTTGTGTGCATCCTTGGGGTAGCATTACTAAACAAAGTAATTTTGATAATAGTCATGCATGATTTAAAAAATATAACATAACTACATAGTTGAGAATAGTTTTCTTTAGAAGAACCGACGCCTGGGACGCGGTTCAAGACATTGCAACCTCTTTTGCTCCGGAATTTTGAGGGTCCTCCAAAAAATTCTGCCCCAGTTTACCGGGTTGCTAATTCTGACAGCTGCGTGCAACAAATAGCTAAAATTTACTTCGGACTTTTGAGAGTCCTCCTCAAAATTCTTCCCTAGTTTCCAATATCAGGGGAAATGGAAATTTATTAAATTGTGACCGAACCCATAGGGCTTCCTATGTATCCCCTCTTAAATGGGAATTAGGTCAGGCATAGTTCAGATTACATCATACAAGGAAATCATAAATGCTACACATAGTATCATTTGACTGTGTCTAAATTGATTGGCTTTGGCCAAACTTCTCCGTCCATTTATGCAAGTATGAGGGCTCCTCCTGTTAGAACTCGGTAAACCATGTACGTACCTTCCCAGTTGGGAGAGAACTTCTCTTTGGATTCATCTTGATGCGGAAAAATCTTCTTTAACACCAGTTGCCCCGGTGTGAATTGTCTCAGCTTGACTTTTTTATTGAAGGCTCTGGCCATTCTGTTATGATAAAGCTAAGAATGGCAAACTGCATTCATTCTCTTTTCATCTATAAAAGCTAGCTACTCGTAGCGACTTTTCACCCACTCTGAATCGTCGAGTTTTGCTTCCTGTATGATTCTCAAGGAAGGAATTTCTACTTCAGCAAGAATGACTGCCTCTGTACCATAAACCGGCATATAGGGAGTTGCCCCGGTTGACATGCAAACAATTGTATGGTACCCCAATAAGGCAAATGATAACTTCTCATGCCACTACTTATGCTTCTCTATCATTTTCCTAAGTATCTTCTTGACATTCTTATTGGCGGCTTCTACGGCTCCGTTCATCTGAGGTCTGTAGGATGTAGAATTCTTGTGTTTGATCTTGAAATTTTCACACATGGCCTTCATCAAATCACTATTGAGATTGGAACCATTATCAGTGATGATCGATTCTAGAATCCCGAATCGATAAACAATGGGTCACGGACAAAGTCTACCACAACATTCTTAGTCACTGCTTTGTATGATTCTGATTCAACCCATTTGGTGAAATAATCAATTGCCACTATAATGAACCTGTGCCCGTTTGATGCGGCGGGCTCGATAGGTCCGATGACATCCATTCCCCAAGCGGCGAACAACTATGGCAAGCTTGTTGCACTAAGCTCATTTAGAGGTAACTTTGTCATGTCTGCATGTATCTGAAAGCGATGGCACTTTCGGACATACTGAATACAGTCTGTTTCCATAGTCATCCAAAAATAACCTGCCCGGAGTATCTTTTTGGCTAAGACAAAACCGTTCATATGTGGACCGTAGGTCGCAGCATGGATTTATTCTAACATTTTTTATGCTTCCTTTGCGTCTACACACCTTAGTAATCCCAAATCAGGAGTTCTCCTATACAGGATTCCTCTGTTGTGAAAGAAATTGTTAGATAACCTCCGGAATGTGCACTTCTAAGTAGGATTTGCAAGTTCTGGGTATTCTCCCTTTGTCAAATATTCCTTGATATCATGAAACCAAGGCTTCCCGTCTGCTTCTTCCTCGACATGAGCACAATAAGCTGGATGATCGTGAATCTTCACCAGAATAGGATCTATAAAGTTCTTATCTGGATGCTAAATCATAGATGATAGGGTTGCCAATGCACCGGCAAACTCATTCTGAACTCTAGGAACATGTCAGAATTCTGTCTTTGTGAATCTCTTCCTCAACTCCTATACATGATGCAAATACGGGAGTATCTTGGAATTCTTAGTTGCCTATTCTTCTCAGACCTGATGTATAAGGAGGTATGAATCTTCGATCACTAGCAACTCTTAAATGTTCATGTCAATGGCCATCTTGAGCCCAGGATGCAGGCTTCGTACTCGGCCATGTTGTTGGTGCATGGGAATCTGAGCTTCACAGACACCAAATAATGCTGGCCAGTTTCCGATATTAGAACTGCTCCTATGACAACTCCTTTGAAGTTCGCTTCTCTGTCAAAAAACATTCTCCAACCGTCATAGGATTCTACAATGTCTTTTCCTATGAAGGATACTTCATCGTCAGGAAAATACATCTTTAGAGGTTTGTATTCTCCGTCCACGAGATTTTCAGCAAGATGATTCGCCAATGACTGTCCCTTGATTGCTTTCTGGTCACATAAACAATGTCAAATTCACTTCACAGGATCTGCCACTTGGCCAGCTTGCCAGTGGGCACGGGTTTTTGAAAGATGTCACTCATGGGATCCATTCTTGATATGAAATATGTAGTATACGAATAGAAATAGTGCCTCAACTTCTGGGCTACCCAAGTTAAAGAACAACAGGTGTGTTCCAATAGAGAATAACGGGCCTCGTACGGGGTGAACTTCTTGCTAAGGTAATAGATGTCTTGCTCCTTCTTCCCTGTTTCATCATGTTGCCCTAGAACATAACCGAACGCTCCATCCAACACTGCAAGGTAGAGCAATAGAGGTCTGCCCAGCTCGGGCGGGACCAAGACTGGCAGTGTTTACAGGTACTTCTTGATTCTGTCGAAGGCTTTCTGACAGTCATCGGCCCATTTGGTAGCAGCGTCCTTCTTCAACATTTTAAAGATTGGCTCACTGATAACAGTAGACTGAGCCATGAGCCGGCTGATGTAGTTAAGTCTCCCCATGAAACTCATAACCTCCTTCTTGTTCTTAGGAGGTAGTAATTCATGAATAACCTTGTCCTTTGAGGGATCCAATTATGTTCCTCGACAACTCACAACAAACCCAAGAAGCTTTCCGGCAGGAACCCCGAATGCACATTTGGCGGGATTCAGTTTCAGGTTGTATCTTCTCAGTCTGTTGAAGAATTTCCTCAAATCTTTCATGTGGTTAGTGGCTTTCTTGGACTTGATGATGATATCATCCATATATACCTCGATCTCTTTGTGTATCATGTCATGGAAAATAGTAGTCATGGCCCTCATGTAGGTGTCCCCAGCATTCTTTAATCCAAATGACATTATCTTGTAATAATATATCCCCCACGACGTAATGAAAGCCATTTTATCATCACCCACTTCATCCATCCATATCTGATGATACCCAGCAAAGCAATCAACAAATGACTATAGCTCATGCTTGGTGTATTTATCGATCAGGATGTGTATGTTTGGCAAGGGGAAGTCATCTTTTGGACTAGCCCGGTTGAGATCCCGGTAGTCTACACAGACTCTAACCTTCCCGTCCTTCTTCGGTACTGGCATGACGTTAGCTAACCATGTTGGATACTTTACTACCCTGAGAAATTTGGCTTTGACTTGCTTGGTGACTTCTTCTTTGATTTTCAAACTCATGTCAAGTTTGAACTTCCTGAGCTTCTGCTTTACCAGTGGACACGTCGGCTCAGTTGGTAGTTTGTGAGCCACAATAGACGTACTCAAACCAGTCATGTCATCATACGACCAGGCAAATATGTCCTCATATTCCCTTAGAAATTCCGTGTACTCTTCCGATGAACATTGATGTGCGTTTCTTTGATATTTCTTGCATCTACCAGGTTAACAACCTCAGTTTCATCCAGGTTATACTTAGGTCTATTCTCAAAATCCTCAACCACTTTAACAAACTCTTCTGGTATGTCATCTTCTTCTGAGCCTATATCCATTTGTTGCATTGTCTCGTTGCATGTCATAGTTGTCGGTTCATCAAGATAAGTAATAGTAATGTTGTGTGAATAAAGTAAACGATAAAAGTAATAAGAGCAAGATTTATAAAAAACTGAAATGCTTTGATAAATTTCATAACAGTTTTATACATTCGAGCTTTTATTTCAAAAAATTAAAATATGGAAAAGAGTCAACTAGTGAAAAATAAAGCTAATGCATGATGCTTTGTTCATCCTTGCTACCTTGAAGCTTTCCGGGCTCTGGTGGTTCTGATGGACCAATTATTGAGGCCAGCTCCTTGAATCACGGCTTGTATGGAAGGGCCTTCCTCTCCCTCCTCCTCGAAAATGACGCAGCAGTCTATGTTATCATCTTCCAAAAACAAGCTACCCATTGTTGCCAGTGCTTCCTCTTCTTTCGACCCATATATAACATCGGTTAGTTGAAAAGTCTATTCCAAGCGAGGTATCGGCTGGTTGAAAAGTCTGTTCCAAGCGAGGTATCAGCTGCTCTAGAGGGTAATAAGGACTGCGCCAAGGTGGCGACCAGTGGTTGAATTCCTCCCAAGTGTACTCATAACCCAAACCAAAAGTGGTACCATGTTTCTTTAGCTTGATGGGCTTAGAAATTCCTTGGAGATTCTTGCCGAGTCCTTTACCTGGTTCATACCCGCACCAGTTCAATATGCTTTCAATTTTGTAATCCCACCATTTGTCCTTGTCAACAGCGTTGACTCGCTCGATATGGTGGTAGGTTTCTCCGCCTATATTTCTTCTTCCTTCGATTGCTGGGATGGTATGGCGACTGTATATGGGATTGCTATCGTCACCGTGAATAATCACCTCTTGGTGATTCCACTCAAATTTCACAGCCTGATGCAGGGTTGATGCTATAGCCCCTGCGGCATGAATCCAAGGTTGTCCCAATATCAAGTTGTAAGACGCTGGCACATCTATCACTTGAAAGTCGACATTGAACCAAGTAGGTCCCATTTGTAAACACAGGCTAATTTCCTCGATATTGGACCTCTGGGAGCTATCGAAGGCTTTGACGTTGATGGCCCCGTCTTTGATCTCATGCAGACCGTTCCCCAATATTTTGAGTGTTACCAGTGGACAGATATTGAGGTTGGACCCTCCATCGATCAGGACCGTGGTGATGAAATAATCTTTGTATTGCACAGTGATATGCACTTCCTTGTTGTGGCTCAGTCCTTCTGGTGGCAGCTCATCTTCATGGAAGGTGATTTTGTGACTCTCCAATATCTGCCCTACCATGTTTGCCATTTCTCCTCCTGTTATGTTGCTGGGTACATATGCCTCGCTCAACACCTTCAATAAGGCATTTTTATGTGCATCAGAGCTTTATAGTAGAGCCAAGATAGAGATCTTGGGTGGCATTTTGTTCAACTGATCAATGACTGAATACTCTTTGGCTTGTATCTTCCTCCAGAGGTCGTCAGGCCCCGTTTCAGTATTGGTCGGCCGACCAGAGGCTTGCTTACTCGACTCATCTAAATTCTCCGGGGTATAAACCCTGCCGGTTCTTGTCATACCATGTGCTGCAATTGCTTCTCTGGATTTGTTTTTCCCTTTCCTCCTTGCTTCGGCTGTGTAATCCCATGGTATGGCTTTCGGGTGGAATGATGTTATAGCTGTCATTGCTACCGGAATGGGAACCCTTGTTTTGGGAGTTAATACAACAACCTCAAATGGTACCGGTGCCTTTGGAGACCCAAACTCGACCTCAATTGGTGTTGGCGTCTTTACGGAGGATGGTGTTTCAAGATCAAGTGGTATGGACATGTTCACCTCGGCGTCCTCAAAAGGCTGCATCTGGACCACAATCGGGTTAAGGGTGACTGTTGGTTTCTTTGGCTCGTCACCTTCTTCTATCAACCCGATCGATCCCTTGGGGTCCCAATCATCTTCTATCTCAATCATGTGAACACCTCCACCCTTGTAGTCTGGTAGAGGGTTGTTACGGACATTCGGAGCAAGCTCCTTTGCCATGATGATCTTGTTGTCAATAAAAGCTTGGATCTTATCCTTCAGAGAGCAGCACTTATCAATGGTATGCCCCTTCGTGCCGGAATGATATGCATAGGTTTTATTTGGATTGGCCCACTGGGAGGGGTTTTTGGGGTTTACAGTAGGGATAGGGGTGACATAACCAGCAGTTTTGAGCCTTTCATACAGCTGGTCGATAGGTTCATCTGCGGTCGAAGTTTAGTCGGGGTCTAAGGAAGTTTTGGCAAGGGGGAGGTGATTGATAGTGAGCTTGTTGGGTGTTGTAGGCTCGGTAGACATGTACGAGTTGGGAGTATTTGGGTGAATTAGGCTGATATGCGGGTGGTGGAGGCAATTGGTAAGTAGATGGTGGAGCTTGGTAAGAAGGCAAAGGTGCTTGGTAATTTAGGGTAGGCTGGTATGTGAGAGGGGATATTGGGTAGGTTTGGTATTTTATTGGGGATTTCATTCTCTGTGCAACCATCACGGCGATTATGTTTCTTTTCTTGGACGTGCCACCAGACTGTAGAGCCTTGTTGGTAGCCTGCAAAGCCTCAAGGTTTGTGACCATACCACTTTTAATACCTTCCTCTATCCTCTCCCCTAGATTGATGATGTTGGAAAATTTCTGGCCTTCAATTAGCATCAACCTTTCGTAGTATTGTGGGTCTTGAGCCCAGATGAAAAACCTGTTCATTTGTTCTTCTTCTTAAGCCGGCCTGACCTTGGCAGCTTCTGATCTCCAATGAGTAACATACTTGCGAAATGTCTCCGTAGGTTTCTTCTTTAAGTTCTGCATGTAGAATACATTTGGCGCATTCTCCATATTGAATCTGAACTTGTCCATGAAATCAGATACCAGACTTACCCAATTTGTCCACTTCTTCGGGCCTTGGCTAATGAACCAAGATAGAGCATCTCCTTTCAGATTTCTTAAAAAAAGCTTCATGCGAATCTTTTCATCCTTTCCTACTCCAACCAGCTTGTCCCAGTATGTCCTCAAATGAACTCTGGGATCCCCGGTGCCATCGAACATCTCGAACTTGGGAAGTTTGTACCCCTTAGGCAGTTCGATATCTGGTTTAATGCAAAGGTCTTCATAATTCAGTCGCTCGATCCCCTTGCCTCTTTCAATACCTTAAACTCGGCTAGTCAGCATCTTGAGATCTGCTGCTAGATTCCTGATAAGAGAGTCTTTGTCATCAGACTCCAGTGTGCTCGAGGCGGGTTGAATGAGGTGTGGTATGGTTTACACATAGATGGGGGTGTTGTGGTGAGTGTGGAGTTGATCATTTATGGAGTTTAGTGGTTCAGGGATGGGCTGTTGTTTGAAGTGTGGCATGTGTTGTAGTGGTCATGGAGAGAGGGTTGGTTTTGTCGTTTCGGGATGTTTTGCGGAGGTGTGGGGTTTTGAGTGTTGGGAAAGTTGACATCTGGAATAGTGAGAGAAAACGACAAGCTTGCCAAGTTTCGAACTTGGTCTAGTTCTTCCTGAAATTTCAACAACTTCTGCTCGAGTTGGGAGGCACTTTCCTTGGAAACCTAAATACCCTGAGTAACCTCTACCCGTTCAACTAGGTTCTCCTTTCTGATGTTGCTCAAATCTTCCATTTTCCCCTTGTTCCGATTTCTGACGGGACTAGGAGGAGGAGTAGGTGGAGGGCCCTTGGATCTTTTGGAGTATGATGACGATGCCAGAGTGCACGAACTAACCTTTCGGGGAGGGGAATAAAACAAAAGTAAAAACAAAAAGGTAACAAGTTAGTAGGGATTATAAGGAAAAAGTTTGTGATATTTAAACACGTAGTGCAGGAAATATAAAGCGTGTCCTAATTTTGGAGACCTCATTGTGCCTGAGGTAGGCCTAGCGACAAGTAAATTCGAAGAACTTAGAATGCTAAATGCCTCATTTTATTGATAGAAAAATAAGATGAATCCCAAAATGACACTAAAATAGCAGAAGGTAAAATGTCACTAATGGAGATTGGCCTTATTACATTTAAAGCAAAAAGTAAAGAATCCTATCAATTTGGTCCCCGAAGGACCTTCCCCAGACTCGACATCTTTAGCTCCATCAAACAGTTTCACCAGCTCACGTAGTCCCAGCAGCAAGTAGGTTCTAGCCAAGTGTCCTCCTTCGTTTCCCTCAGCAGTCTTGCAGTTTTTGATCCTCTGGATGAACTTCCTTTCTAACTCCACTAAACCCCGCTCCAAATACCCCAGTTGTTTGTTAGAAGTAACAGCCATGTGTTTCCATTCTTCAATCATCTTTTGATGGGCTTCTTGAATTTCCCGGTGCTTACTTTTGCATTCCTGAATCCTCTTGCGTAATTGGTTGTACTTACCCTGTACTTTAGCCTTTTCGTCGATCATCCTGTGACCTCGAACAATCCTGGGTTGTCCTAACACATTATGATCGTCTTCCAAATAGCTTGGATAGTATGGAGTATAACCAGCATGGCACCTGTCTGGTTCAATAGTATCTCTTCCCGTCATGATTTTGTAGTGTCACATATGTTAGGCTTGGCACTTGTAAGGGCTATCGTCATCCTGAAAGTCAGCCCTGAAGTGATTCATTTTGTCGACCCTTGGTATAACCTGCTTTCTTCCTGCCCGCCTCATGACTCAGAGAGGGACATAAGAATAAGTTTATCTCAGACCAATGAGTATAAGAAACGGTGCATCCCAAGATCGGACAATGAACTCTTCAGTTGGGAACCATTCGAACATCCATTGCACTTGGTCCTCTTTCAGATTTTCGAACAACACTACCCACCCTTTAGCATCTTCTGGTTGAGCAAACATGTTAGGGATATAGTTCATTCGCCTTGGCTGATAGAAGGCGATATGATCATCCCAGTATCTACGTAGGATCTCTCTCCGATATTTACCCTTTTGGAGGTGCTCCATGAGCCAGAGTTGGAGCAGTAAGTTACAAACCTCAAAGTGTTTGTCCCCTCGTTGATAGTTTTCCAGGGCTCGATATATCTCTGAAACGATCATAGGTACTGTGCTAAAAAGCTACCCGCCAATTCCTTCCATTAAGGTCTTGGTGACCATGGCTAGTCTGGTATGGATCCTAGACTTCTTCATAGGAAATACTATCATCTCCAAAAAGCAGAACATAAAGACGAAGACCCTTCTGTGGATATGCCCCAGTGATGTGAGGGTGAATTCATCTAGGTAAGTGCGGTAAGACTTACTATGGTTTTACCTCTCGTATAAGTAGTCGAAAGGAATGTAGGAATCCTTTAAGCAAGTCAAGTCTGCGTTCTTCTTCAGTTCCATCATTTTGAGAAACCTCCTACCCTTGCGATTTTCTAGCATAAGCAAACATGAAGTCTCCCATGGGATACCAGCTAGTCCTCCTATTTCCTCGAGCAAAGGTTCATTTCAAGGTCCCCGAAGTGGAATACAGATCTATCGCCATGCCATAATAGAGTTGCAGCCTCTATGATTTTGTTGTCGGGTTAGATTTTCAAAAGAGAAGGCAAATTTCCCAAATATTTGTGGATGAGGGTCTGATCACTGGAGTGAAGGTCTTCCCAGCAGCTTAGCAACCTTGGGTGGATGTTGGTTACCATGCCGAACCTGGGGACTTAGTGCCTCATTTTCTGCAAAACAAAGTGTTAGGGCCTTACCCCCGCCATTTTGACTATTTAACTATCAATAATTGGCATAAGCAGTATTTAGTTCTCCAAATAAATGCACACACGTGGTAGTGTCCGTTTGGGTTCCAGGGAAACCCAGTGGACTTTGTACAAGGCTATCTTAAAGAGTCATTATGAGGACAGCATAACTGACTCAGCTAGGTTTGACAGTGATGCATGTACAATTGAATAGAGTAAGGTTTCTATGGGGTGTTAGACCGGTACCCTTGAGCGAACAACTCAAGAGGGAAAGGCACAGAACCGTCGACTGCACCGCTGATGAACTAGTTTTACTGCAAATACACCTTTGCCAAATTTAGGGGGTGATAATATTTGAAGGGCGCAACCACTCATTATAAGAGTTGCTATGGTATTTTATTTGGTGATCACTGCCAACTCGATGTTACACCAAGGTATGAATAGCGGGTCGCAATAGCTTTTACCCTAATAGAGTTCGGGATCGATTTCCTCAGGGAGCTGGTAGTGGAGTTGGATTTTATGTCTAGTCTAGAGATGTATTTGTACTCCTAATGTTACTTCAAACATTTTTGGTTTTTGATTTTTATAACTACTATTATAAAACTAATGATTAACACTAAATTATGCTACAAGAATATTGCTAAGTTGTATCTAATGTGAAGAAATACACTAGGGTCGTGACACTACCTAGGTGGCTAATTGACGGGTAGAAGCTACTAAGGATAGATTGACATTTTTGGGGCTTATGCTAAAACCTTTGCACAATGGTACCCACTCTCACACCTCTCGGTAGAGAGAGTGATTTTGCCCAATTTACTCTGTCGAGACCAATTGGGTAGGCCAATTTGATCAATCAAGTAGGTTTCAAGTAGGGTGATTACTCTCTCAAGATTTAACCCGTTAATTGGGACTGTCATTTCTCATGAGTTCATCCCAATTCCCTGTTGGGTCAATTTTGGGGTCATAACCTCTCTTTCTCAAGAAGAGTCAAACCCACTAAGCTTGAATCAGTGTTTGCAACCACACATTCGAAATTTCAACATAAAATCAACCCAAATGGAAAACAACCATAATCAATCTAACCCTAGATGGCAACACCCATCAATTACCCACACTAGGGATGAGCCACAACCCTAGCTATTGGGTTTAGCTACACATGCCAGCTACAGAAATTGAAGAAATAGATGAAGAACTAAACATATTAATTAATTACTAAGAATAAATCACAATAATCTATCGTTAATGAAGAGCAAAAGTTCCAAAAATGGCTACAAAACCGAGTCTCACGAGCGCAGGTAAGTCTGGACTATAAAACTTAACCTAAAAATGGTAAACTGTTGTATTTATACTTGGCTGGAAAACTAGACAAAAATACCCTTGCGGGGTCAGTGCGGTCCGCACAAAATGGACCGCGGCCGCACTGGCTCTTGGACTTCACATTTATGCTTCTCTAAACTTGAGGACCGCGGACCACGTGAAAGTGTACCGCGGCCACGGTGGAAGTTGGCGCGGTCTGCACAAGTACGAACGCGGACCGCATTGCTTGGAATTAGCATTTTGTCAGCTCTCTGAATCTCTACTCCGCGGACCGCACAAAAGAGCAGCGCGCCCGCGGAGCCTGACCGCTGACTGCATAAATCATACCACGCCCGCGTTGCCTCCAGCTTGAAAATGCCAACTCTCTGAACCTCCTAGTACAACCGCATTCACCTTTGCGTGGTCCGCACTAGGTTCTCTTTTCCTCAATTTACTTAGTCTTTGATACTTGAGCAGGATTCACTCCTTTTTTAGCCGATCTTTGACATTCGTCGCTTTGTCAATCAAACACAACTTGTGAGCATTTTTGGACTATTTTGTAGAAATTTATAACCAAAGCATAGGCAAGAAGGGGCATAAAACATGTTAACATACCGACTTATCAACTCCCCCAAACTTAAACCTTTGCTTGTCCTCAAGCAAACAAAATAAGACCCACCCCTAAAGGACAATCCAAGTAATTCTAGCTATCCTAAAATAACCTCAACAATCATCAATTGGGACTAACAGTTGCCCTCAACACAAATGGATCATTAACAACATTCAAACCTTGAAAACTATGAATCAAGTGTGACACAAGAGCATCAAGAATTGACTCATTACATCAAAGAACTCTCTCAATTACTTTGGTCACTCTGGATCCCAAACTCATACATCCTCTACTCTCCCTAAGAAAACCTCACCTTTTAGAGTATACGCATACAAATCGAGGTTAATGGGAGTTCACTCGTTTCTCTCAAGGAAAGGTCACAAGTCCGGCTCTAGGTACCATATGCTTGACCGTCATGTAAGTATTCACTAATGTGAGTGTCATCCAACTAAAGATCATATAGGGCTTTTGTGGAGTTAATGTGAAGTCTTTTGGGTAAGGGTAGGATATGTTTTTGTTCAAGTGGGTTCAATCTTCCCTCAAGCACTTCTTTTAATTCATTGGCACAATTCACTTGACTCTTTGAGTCATTTCACTTCTTCCAAGGGATTAGAGAGACACTTTGTCACTATTTCTTAAGAAATTCAAAACATTTCTCCTTTTTCTACTTTTTCCACACCTTTTTTACTTTTATTTTTCTTTGAATCACTTTTTATTCTTTTTCACATTGGGCTTTATTTTTGTCTTTTTCTTTTCTTTCTTTTTCATTGCCTTCCTTTTCTTTTGCTTTTGTACCTTTTACCCCTTTTTGTTTCCTTTCTTGTCTCTCCCCCCAAACTTAGACTTCGCTATTATGCAAGAGAAGATGTGGGTTCCAAGAGAGGGTAGAATTTAGAACGGGTATAGGCTTATAGCATTGGTTAATGAAAGAAGAAGGTTTAAGTCTCAAAAGGGTTAGTTAGGGATCATCTTATTGGTAGGCTATATAATTGTTCAACTTATCATTTGGATCAAGGAGAGCATATAATCACTTCTCAAGTCAAATTTCACTCAAAATTTCTCCTCAACAAACATTCAGGGCAAGTTCTAGACCATTGGCTCGGGACTCGGACTCATAATTCAATTTCTCACCACACACACTCAAGGATTGCTAAAGACATAGAGTCAGGGGCCCACAACAACCTTAGAAATGATTGAGCACACAATAGTCCCAAAAGACCACATGATGTTTGTTTGGTCATTCCAAGAGTCTCAAGGTCACTACTTTCACCATCCTAAACACAACCACTTGTCTTTGACCATGGGATCAAAGGCAAATGTGTTAGGCCCAAGTGAAGATATGCTTGAAGTACCCTTAACTAAAACCTACTAAAAACAAAAGAAAAATAAAAAAATGGACTCAAACCCTTAAGAAGGTTGTCACGCCATCCATCATCGGGAAGAGCCACCCGGTTCATACAATATTTCACCCTTGGAAAGAACCGTGGAATTAATAAAACCAAGGGCTTATTGAAAATGCCAAAAACAAAACAAAGGGCTGCGAGCCTAACTACGAAGCTAAAAATGAAAAATTCTTACGAAAATACAAAAATAGAAAATAGAATGAATATTTACAATAGGGGATTAGAATATACAATGGGGGATGAATATGTACAAAAATGTAACTTTATATATAGACCAAAGGGAGAATAAAAAGTATGATAAAGGTGGCTAAATGTATAGTTATATACAGACCAAAAAAGAAAATCACAGAAACATAAACTAAGTCAAATATATACAGTCATCCATATAAAATAAAAAATTAGGGCGTACCCCCATGAATAAAAGCTGGCATTGTCCCCAATACCAACTATCAAAATAAGCATAAAAAAGTCACAAGAAAGGATATAGGAGCTCCCTAAGCCTGGTCCATCTGCATGGGATCATCAGTGGTCCCCAAGTCCTCTGTATGTGTGGGAACCTCGGACCGGTTCCCAGTCTCCTGCTGCTCAGCTTCTGGGACTGGGGCATGTTCCTGGACCGGCTGGATGTCAGGTGCATCATGTGGCAAACTGGAAGGGGCCTCCTATGGGGCTGCCACCTCAATAACCGCATCAGTTGTACTAGGGAGCTTCATCTTCTTCCTTGGCTGGCTGGGTGCCTGCTCCTGCTGTGGCTCTGCTTGGTGTTGCTGCTGGGTCTGGGTCCCCAAATAGCAAGTCCAGAGGCATCTAGTCTGCTAATAGCTTGTCCACATCTGTCTTGAGGTGTTTCACAGACTCCTTAGAAGCCTGTGATCTCCTCATCTTTGTGTGCTCCTTGGCAAGCTCCCTCAGAGCCTTTCTATGTGACTCCACTGATGTAGACAAGGTAGTCTGTATCTCCATAATCTTCTCTTGGTTCTCTAGGAGCTTCTTCAAAGTGTCCTCAATGGACTGAGGAATCCAAGCTGGCTGAGGTGCTAACTGGGTCTCAATAGTGGAAGACAATGAGGACAACTTGGATGTCGCAACTGACATCCAGTTGTTCAAACTGGCCAATGTCTGGCTCAATTGATGGGCAGTGATGGGATACTTCCGGGAAGATGGGATTCCCGGGTCAGCTGAAGTACTGGGACTAGCAGCAGATGAAGGTCGTGGAGGCAAGTCCTCAACTGTAGTGGCAGTAGGCATGGCAGAAGGCTCAATAGAAGGCTCTACCGCAACTGGCTGCTCAGACTGGCCAGTTGGGGCAGAGGTAGGTGGCTTGTAGTTTTTGTCTTTAGGGTTGTCTGGGCCCGTCATACTGAACTAGGTGAATGGAGCCACTGGCTTGACCTTGATATCAAATGGTTTCTTCTCCACTTCCAGGTCCTTGAAGTACATGGTAAGGGTATTGGGAAAAGGGTAGTTTTGATCATGCTCTTTCCCACAGCAGTAATCACACGGGACATCACATTGCCCATATTGATAGGGTATCTGGCCATAATAGAAGCAACAAGAACAGCCTGGGTAAGTGGAATAGTCTGATCGTGAGTAAAGGGGTCAAGCTGACTACACACAAAAGACAACCAACCCCGAGCCTTAAAGTTGAAAGTCATGTGAAATATTATGGTTCCTGCTTGCACCCACTCCGGAATAGTACCCGGGATTTCCAAGTATGAGACTAACCACGGACGAACTTCTTCACCCATTGCCAACTTTTCATTATAAAGGGTCTCATCCTCGTCATTGAACCCTAAGTAGTCATTAAGTGCCTGCCTAGTAAAGATCACATTTTTGTTCCGCACTTTGGTTACCTTGGTGCCCTTCAAGATGTGGGCCACATTGCTATAGAACTCCTTGACCATGTGCTCATTTGCCTTTACACAATTACCCCAAAAGTGATCCCAACCCACTTGAGTGTGAAATTGTCTATGCACATTGGGAAGTAGAGGGAGAAGGTCTGGCTCAACAAAACTCCTTTCCAGAATCAACTTTCATTTAGTCCACCATACCCTAAACTTGTGGAATGCTAACTGACTGACGAACCTATCCTCCCAAGCTGCGGGATCTCTAGTTCGGTCAACACCCCCAACCTGAGGTATACCACTCTGGGGCACCTCCTCATCACTATCCTCACCACCTCCATCACCTTTGCCTGTACTCTCCCCAAATAATGAAACTATGGAAGAGGTGGAGTCATTCCCACTACCGGCTTCAGACTCGTCAGATAAATCTGAAACTACATTTTCAGGTCTTTTGTTGGTAGGTGATGCTGGAGGGGTATCAGTTAGCTGGAAGGGGTTGGTTATGTGAGTTGGGGCTGAATATGAGGAGATGTCCTTGGAAGGCACACACTCACTCCCCAAGGAATGAGAGACAGCTCTATCTGCAGCTCTTATCAGCTTCCGGGTCTTTTTTATGTTCTACCGACCCTGGGGAGTGAGTTTTGCTACTCTCTTGCCTTTACCCCCTCGGGAGGAACCACCTCTCCCGGGTTGTTGTGATCTCTTGCCGCCTCTTTATTTAACCATTATCTACAGACACACACATCTAACATTGTTTGTTTAAGTACAGGCAGTGAATAAGATGTATGAAATAGATTGCAGACAACAGATGCAGTATTGCAGAACATAGCTGCAGAACACAGCATCGCGGTCCGCACAAACAGGAATGCAGCCGCGTTGGAGGCACCACGGACCGCACAAAGACGACCGCGGTCCATGCTAGCCAAAGGCCCAGAATATCAGCTCTCTGAATCTCCCACCGCGGTCCGTACAATATGGGGTCATGGCCGCGGTGGGCCAGCGCGGACCGTACAAAGTGCAATGCGGACGCACTATAAGAAGTCAATCTTGCAGTCATATGAACACCGCGGTCCGCACCTAAAGGCATTGCGGACCGCGTCAGGGCACCGCGGACCGTGCTAAGGTGACCGCGGGCCGCGGAGACTAGGATTTATGGGCACTAAGTTAGGGTTGAATTTTTGCTATTTTTGTTCAAATCTTTACACCTACTTTGTCCCTACTCATTTGCCCAATCATTAGATATATTCAGCACATTACCGAGGTTTTAAACTATCCTAAACTATCAATTAAATGAAAAAGAAGAAGCTAGGAGACGACATAAGACGCTAAAACTACTGGGCAATCAATTAAAATGAAATTACTTAATTATAAATGCATGAAATGTTACCAGGTTTGTGAAGATTGAATGCAATTAGCCTAAGAAAGTAAGAGTTACAGTCTTAGAAGGGGATGAACAGTAGTTCTAGGGCTCAGAGTTTTCAAAGTTCGAAAAGGGTACACTGAGACCCTGGGGATCTATTTATAGAAAATGATGTGGGCCCTATACTCACCTACCAGCGCGGCCGCGCAAAACGGACTGCGGACCGCACTGGATTTCACCAAATAAAGTTTTAGTAGGCAACCTTCGCGGACCGCATAAAAGCAGATCGCGACCGCGAAGGTCCACCGCGGACCACACTAACTGGAATGCGGCCGCGGTGGAAAACTTCAGAGACCATCATTTTTGGACCATGCCAGTGCAGACCGCGCTAAGGCGACCGCGGCCGCACTAGCAAACTTTAGAGACTGTTCAATTTGTTCCAACTTATTTTGCACTGCATCAACACAATCCTTGCAACATCTCATAACCAATTAGCTCAAAATCCTAAACTATAAAGAAAATCAAAGAGAAAGAAAAAGACATGGGTTGTCTCCCATGAAGCGCCTGATTTAATGTCGCAGCACGATGCAGATTACCAACACATCATTTGAAATGTACCATAGCCACCACGTGGCTATCATCAATATTCCCAAGATAATGCTTCACACGATGTCAATTGACTCTGAATACTTCACCATTCTTGTTCCTTAGATCAAGGCACCAAATGGGGCCACAAACACAACTTCAAATGGCCCACTCCACTTTGACTTGAGCTTTCCCAGAAACAGACGTAACCGGGAGTTGAAAAGAAGAACCATATCACGAACTTTGAATTCCTTTCCCCGAGCATATTTGTCGTGAAGATAATTCATCTTGTCCTTATACAAGGACGAGCTGGAGAAGGCATGAAATCTAAACTCATCAAGCTCATTAAGTTGCTCAACACGGAGATTCGCTGCTACATCCCATTCCAAGTTCAACTTCCTCAAGGCCCACAATGCTTTGTGCTCCAATTCCACCAGAATATGGCAAGCTTTCCCAAAGACCAACCGGTATGGGGACATACCAATTGGGGTCTTGTAAGCCATCCAGTACGGCCATAAAGCGCCATCCAACTTTTTTGACCAATTGGTCCTATTAGCATTTACCGTCTTGGACAAGATACTCTTTATTTCTCGGTTGGAGACTTCCACTTAACTACTAGCTTAAGGATGATAGGGGGTGGTCACTTTGTGATTTACTCCATACTTGGCAAGCAATAAGTCAAAAGACTTGTTGCAAAAGTAAGACCCCCCATCACTAATGATAGCACGAAGAGTGCCAAACCTTGTGAAGATACTCTTTTTCAAAAATGCCACAACACTCTGGGCTTCATTGTTGGGTAAAGCCACGGCTTCAACCCACTTTGAGACATAGTCCACCACCACTAGAATATAAGTGTTCCCACAAGAGCTCACAAAAGGACCAAGAAATCGATGCCCCAAACATAAAAAATATCCACCTCGAGAATCGTATTGAGGGGCATCTCATCCCTTTTTGAAATTCCGCCGGCTCTTTGGCATGTGTCACATCTCTTTACCAAGTCACTAGCATCTTTAAACAAAGTCGACCAATAGAAACCGCAACTCAAGACCTTTGAAGCCGTCCTCACCCTTCCATGATGGCCATCATAGGGGGAGGAGTGACAAGCCTCCAAAATGCTCAATGGTTCACCTTCCAGGACAGATCTTCTAATCACACCATCCATGCAAATTTTAAACAAGTATGGATCATCCCAATAAAAATCCAAACTATCCCGCTTGAGTTTCTTCCTTTGGTTGGAAGAGAGCTCACACGGGACAATTCCGGTCACAATGAAGTTAGTGATGTCCGCTAACCATGGCATGTCACACATTGACACGGAATGAAGTTGCTCGTCGGGGAATGTATCATTTATTTCAAGGCTGTCACATGGCCTCCCTTCTTCCTCCAACCGGGACAAATGGTCTGCAACTTGATTCTCACTTCCCTTCCGGTCCACTATTTCTAAGTCAAATTCTTGAAGAAGTAACACCCATCTCATCAATCGTGCCTTGGAATCCTTCTTGGTCATCAAATACCTAAGGGAGACATGGTCCGTGTGCACAATCACCTTGGCCCCCATAAGATAAGGCCAAAAATTTTCCATGGCAAATACAATTTCCAACAATTCCTTCTCCGTCACCGTGTAATTTCGTTGAGACTCATTCATAGTCTTGCTTGCATAGTACACGGGATGGAACATTTTGCTAATTCGTTGACCTAACACCGACCTCACTGCAATGTCACTTGCATCACACATTAGTTCAAAGGGCAAACTCCAATTAGGTGCGGTGATGATAGGAGTTGTGGTCAACTTGTTCTTTAAAAGTTCAAAGGCCTTCATGCATTTTTCATCAAAAATAAACTTGGCATCTTTCTCTAGCAACTTGCAAAGTGTATTTACAACCTTCGAGAAATCTTTGATAAACCGCCGGTAGAACCCGGCGTGCCCAAGAAAACTCCTCACCCCTTTGATAGAAGTGGGTGGAGGGAGCCTTGAAATCACCTCGATCTTAGCCTTGTCTACCTCAATCCCATGCTTAGAAATCTTGTGACCCAACACTATACCTTCTTCAACCATAAAATGGCATTTTTTCCAATTGAGAATGAGGTTAGTTTCTTCAGATCGAGCCAAGACTGTATCCAAATTTACCAAACATTCTTCAAAAGAGCCCCCAACCACACTAAAGTCATCCATAAAGACCTCCAAAATGTCTTCCACCACGTCGGTGAAAATAGCCATCATGCAACGTTGGAAGGACACCAGAGCATTACAAAACCGGAATGGCATCCGGGAGAAAGCAAATGTACCATAGGGGCATGTAAAAGTGGTCTTCTCTTGGTCCTCCGGGGCAATTAAGATTTGATTGTAGCCCGAGTAACCATCCAAAAAGCAATTGAAAGCGCACCCCGCAAAGCGATCAAGCATTTGATCGAGGAATGGCAAGGGGAAATGATCTGTGCGGGTCACCTTGTTGAGTTTCTGGTAGTCCATACAAACTCTCAACCCGGTAATGGTCTGAGTGGGAATAAGCTCATTGTTGTCATTAGTCACCACCGTCATCCCTCCTTTCTTTGGCACACATTAGACGGGAGAGGTCCATGCGCTATCAAAAATTGGATAAACCACACCGGCGTCAAGCCACTTGATAAACTCTTTCTTTACCACTTTTTGTACCGCCTAATTTAGTCTTCTTTGATGTTCAAGTGAAGTCCTTGCATCCTCCTCCAAGATGATTTTATGCATGCAAAATGCGGTGCTTATCCCCTGAATGTCCACCAGAGTCCATCCTATTGCCCTTTTTTGCCTTTGAAACACCTCCAAAGTGGCCTCAACCTGCAAGTTAGTAAGGCAAGAAGAAAGAATAACTGGAAGAGTTGAATTAGAGCCCAAGAATTCATACCTGAGGTGTGGAGGAAGTGGCTTCAACTCCAACACTGGTGGCTCCTCAATCGATGGTTTTGTTGGTGGAGTTTTGCGGTTTTCAAGATCAAAAGATAACTTCCTAGGCTCATATGAATATGAACCCATACCATGCAATTCATTCACGCACTCCACTTTACTAGCATCATCATCGAAATCCATGTTAAGAAGCACGACCTCTAGAGGATCTTCAACATTTATCATGGAACTTGTGTCATCCACTATCACAGCTATGACAATGTCCACAAATGAACACAGCTCCATGCTATTGGGCTGTCTCATTGATTTGCAAACATGGAATACCACCTTCTCATCTCCCACTCGGAATGTCAACTCACCCACTTCAACATCAACCAAGGCCTTCCCCGTAGCTAGGAAAGGTCTCCCAAGAATAATCGACACTTCAAAGTCCACCTCACAATCCAATATGACAAACTTGGCTGGCTATATGAATTTATCAACACGGACAAGAACATCATCAATTATTCCCAAGGGTCACTTTATTGATCGATCCGCCATTTGAAGTCTCATTGAGGTTGGCCTAGGTTGCCCGATTCCCAAATTCTTGAAGACCGAATAAGGCATCAAATTTATGCTAGCCCCCAAATCATATAGGGCCTTGGCAAAATCCGCACTACTGATAGTGCGAGGGATAGTAAAAGCTCTGGGGTCCTCAAGTTTCGGGGCCATAGAATGCATGATAGCACTCACTTGATGAGTCATTTTAATTTTTTCGCACTCCATTGACCTCTTCTTTGTTACCAAATCTTTCATAAACTTTGCATACCCTGACATTTGCTCAAGTGCCTCAACCAAAGGGACGTTGATTATGGGGCTCTTCATCATGTCAATGAACTTTTTGAATTGATTTTCACTCTTTTGCTTTGCTAACATTGAGGATAAGGTGGAGGTGGTCTAGGCAAAGGTGCCTTGGCTTTGGGCAACACCAACTCGGGTATATCAATCACAGGTTCCCTAGACGGGTTCACGGCATCTTGTGTTTCCACCTCGGCCCCATCAATATCTATCTTCACCCCATTGTTCTCAATGGTCTCAACCACATCTTCAACAATCAAAGGACCCACGTCTTATTGGAACCCAACATCATCATTCACAACTTGATTTTCATTTGAGGCATTCACATCACCGCCTCTCCCACTTCTAGTTGTAACTGCCATCACATGATTGTTACCTCCCTTGGGGTTCACTGCCGTATCACTTGGTAGAGCACCCTTAGGTCGAGTATTCAACGATTGAGAGATTTGGCCTAATTGTACCTCCATGTTCCTAGTAGAGGTATTGTGGGAAGCCAATTGAGCATCGGAGTCTTGGTTCTTCTTCATCATTTGTTCAAACATCATTTCTATTCTCCCCATATCACTACCCGAAGAACTAGACCCTTGAGATTGAAAGAGAGGTGATTGTTTGGTTGTTGGTACATGGAGGGCCTTTGAAAGCCATGCCCCCGGTTGCCTTGGTTTCCGCTATTATTCTACCCTCCTTGATTGTTGCTCCAATTATTATTGTTCTCGTTCCAATTACCTTGATTGTTACCTTGGTTACCCCAATTGTTGTTTTGATTGTTGTTGTTCCAATTGCCACCACCTTGTTGTTGGTTGTTATTATTCCAATTACCACAACCTTTGTTGATTGCCCAATTTCCCTGGGGACGCCATTGTTGATTCCCTTGATTTCCTCTATTCCCTTGGTAGTTATTGACATATTGACATTCCTCGCTTTGATCATCATAGCACTCATTCGAATAACCACCACCATCATTGTTGTTGTCAAATTGCTCACAATTACCTTGAGGTTGTTTTTTCCCTCTTTGCCTCATTTTCAACATAGAAACACCTTCCATCGCATTGACTTGGTGCGGGTTTTGGACTTGTTACAATTGCACCTTCGCCAATTGATTCATAGTTGTTGTAAGCTCGGCAATAGCTTGGCCATGATCATGCAATTCCTTGTGCAAATGGGTGACCGTGGGGTCACCTTGTGGCACATTTGCTCGGCTTTGCCATGCCGAAGAGGTGTCGTCCATTTCATCAAGTACATCACATGCCTCTTGATAAGAAAGTTTATGAAGTTCCCTCCGGCTAATTGGTTCACAACGCACTGATTCGTGGTGTTTATGCCCCGATAAAAATTTTGTCGTATCATCGCCTCAGTCATGTTGTTATTAGGGCACTCCTTCACCATTGTTCTATATCTTTCCCATATCTCGTGCAAAGGTTCCGTTGGCTCTTGCTTGAATGTGAGGATTTCATCCCGAAGAGCCACCATATGACTTGGAGAAAAGAACTTGGCAATAAATTTGCCCGCCAATTCATCCCATGTGGTGATAGAATGATTGGGGAGACTTTCTAACCAATCCAACGCTTTACCCCGAAGAGAGAACGGGAAAAGTCTCAATCTTAACGCATCCTCAGACACATTTGTTTGCTTGCTACCCCCAGCATGTATCAACGAACCCCTTCAAGTGCTTGTAAGTATTTTGGTCGGAGGCGCCCGTAAAATACCATCTTTGCTCGAGCAAGGTCAACATGACGTTTGTGATTTGAAGGTTCCCCGCCCGAATTTGGGGAGGAACGATGGCACTCACATATCCTTGATTCGGGAGGACTCTTGGAGCCACTCTTGGTGGTGGCGCATGAGTGGATGGGATATTGTTGTTGTAATCTGTATTGGCCTGACGGCCTCTACATGGAGCATGAGGTAAGGGAAGCTCATCATGATGATGATCGTCTACCTCCTCTCCCGCATTCACATTGCTAAGAGGGTCATTGGCATTGAGTGCCATTTGTACCTGAGTAATCGACACAAACAAAATTAGTAAACAAGAAGGAAACAGAAGCAAAACACAAAACTAGCTAAACAGATAGTCAACACCGTAAGCTCCCCGGCAACGGGGCCAAAAAGTGATCGCTGCCAACTCGACGCTACACCAAGGTAGGAAGAAGCGGGTTGCAATATCATTTACTCAAATAGAGGTCGGGATCGATTTCCTCAGGGAGCTAATAGTGGAGTTGCATTTTCTGTCTAGTCTAGAGATGTGTTTGTACTCCTAATGTCACTTCAAACATTTTTGGTTTTTGATTTTTATAACTACTATTATAAAACTAATGATTAACACTAAATTATGCTACAAGAATATTTCTAAGTTGTATCTAATGTGAAGAAATACACTAGGGTCGTGACACTATCTAGGTGGCTAATTGACGGGTAGATGCTACTAAGGATAGATTGACATATTTGGGGCATATGCTATAACCGTTGCACAATTGTACCCACTCTCACACCTCTCGGTAGAGAGAGTGATTTTGACCAATTAACTCTCTCGAGACCAATTGGGTAGGCCAATTTGATCAAGAAACTAGGGTTCAAGTAGGGTGATTACTCTCTCGAGATTTAACCCGTTAATTGGGACTGTCATTTCTCATGAGTTCATCCCAATTCTCCGTTGGGTCAATTTCGGGGTCATAAACTCTCTTTCTCAAGAAGATTCAAACCCACTAAGATTGAATCAGTGTTTGCAACCAGAAATTCAAAATTTAAACATAAAATCAACCCAAATAGCAAACACCCATAATCAATCTAACCCTAGATGGAAACACCCATCAATTACCCATACTAGGGTTGAGCTACAACCCTAGCTAATGGGTTTAGCTATTCATGCTAGCTACAGAAATTGATAAAATAGATGAAGAACTAAGCATATTAATTAATTACTAAGAAGAAATCACAATAATATATCGTTAATGAAGAGTAAAAGTGCGAAAAATGGCTACAAAATCGAGTCTCACGAGTGCAGCTAAGTCTGGATTGTAGAACTTAACCGAAAAATGGTAAAATGTTCTATTTTATACTAGGCTGGAAAATTTGGACAAAAATACCCCTGCGGGGTCAATGCGGTCCACACAAAATGGACCACGGCCGCACTGGCTCTTGGATTTCACATTTATGCTTCTCTGAACTTGAGGACCACGGACCGCGTGAAAGTGTACCGCGACCGCGGTGGAAGTTGGCACGGTCCGCACAAGAACGACCGCGGACCGCATTGCTTGGAACTAGCATTTTGTCAGCTCTCTGAATGTCTACTTCGCGGACTGCACAAAAGAGTAGCGCAGCCGCGGAGCCTGACCGCGGACCGCATGAATCGTACCGTGCCCGCGTTGCCTCCAGCTTGAAAATGACAACTCTCTGAACCTGCTAGTGCGGCCGCATTCACCTTTGCGCGGTCCGCACTAGGTTCTCTTTTCCTGAATTTACTTAGTCTTTGACACTTGAGCAGGTTTCACTCCTTTTTGAGCCGATCTTTGACATTCTTCGCTTTGTTGATCAAACATGCAATCAAGTACAACTTGTGAGCATTTTGGGACTATTTTATAGCAATTTATAACCAAAGTATAGGCAAGTAGGGGCATAAAACATGTTAAAATCCTGAATTATCATTTGGCACGAGTGGAATATGATGTTGAATATGCAATTACAAGAATGAAACAAGTTGTCATGTATTTGCACGTTCATAAAGTAATGATTACAATAATTTCTCATAATACAACAGTATTGAAGGAAAACGGTAAAAGAAAGCATTAAAAAAAGAAACAAAGAGCCAAGTCAGTTTCGTAGTAGAAAAGAGATAAAGACATTAAATAAAGGCAATAAAGTCACAAGTAACATCAAATGGTAAAAGACTAAAAAAATCCCCAGCAAAGTTGCCATGTTTTCGCGCCCCCTTTTTCTAAGGCGAAATCGGGCTCATGACATTTGGGAGGACAACTTGTTCCCTCTTGGAAATTGGGTTTGCAATTGAAGAGTTGCCACATAATGATTAAAGTGAATTAGGACACTAAAAAAGGGTTTGAGTTGGAAAACCAGAGTTCGGGTAAGGGCTAAAAATTATCTCGAGGGGAAGGTGTTAGGCACCCCCCAAGATCCACTAGTGCGGTTCCCGGCCATGTTACAATTGTGACTTTAAATAACAAGTAAGCAGATAGAGGTCTCAAATAGAAGGGGATTTACACATAATGTTGCAAGTGAATCGAAAGTTTGAAGAAATATAAAGAAGGCAGAAATTTTAAAGAAATAGTTTGAACAGTTCTAAAGAAAATAAATAAGTTAAGGGAAAGGGGGGTCATAGGTTTATAATTAATATGGATCACCCCACATAACACCCGGTAACTATTTGTACACGTGGTGTTATCGCGTGGTCATCATATCCATATCTACCCTTTCCCACCCCGTTAAGGTATTAAATCGTGGAATAGTACCGTTACTTATTGCATGCTATTACTCGTCCCAATCCTATAAGTCTCGGAGGCAGTTAGGACTACTAGTCCTAAACGGGGGAGAGATTGGGGATTTTTTAAAGTTTAAAAGGATAAAATTCTAATGCGACAAACAAAACACATAAGCAGTTGGGGGGCAAATAGAAGTTTAAAGGCTCAAACAGGCCTCCTCACAAAATAAAAGCAAATTGTCTAGCATGACTTCAGATACTGGTTTCAGTCTGAATTAAATTTAGCGTTAGGCCAAGCTACTTTATCACATATTTCTCAGATGAGAAGTCTGAATTAGGCCTTATCTGGTTGTAGTTTATCAAGGACTGACGCAGTTAATCAATTACCTACTGCTTGCATAGGTGGGAGTATACTGATTTTTAAAGAAGGGTTACTGATTTTAGAACAAACTAAATTCTGCATATATTAAACAACATTATTACTGATTTTAGACTTATAGATGAAATAGACGAAACAGATTTAAACGGCTGCTCCTATAGGTATGATTTCTAAACGTTATTGATTTTAAAATGATTATCGAGATGCAAGAATCCTATAGGCATGGTATCTAGTATGCAACTTGCTATTATTTTAACCTAGAGAATGTTTTCCTAATGACAGATGTATATGCAGAAGTACAGAAAACTTAGGATCATGATTTCTATATGTAGAAAACTTATAGGCATGGTCTCTATATGTATTGATGCAATAACTTATAGGCAGGATTTCTACATGTAATGCATAACATATAGGCAGGATTTCTATATGCAGTAATGAAACAGCTTATAGGCAGGATTTATACATGTAATGCATAACTTATAGGCAGGATTTATATATGAAATAATGAAGCACGATATAGGCAGCATTTCTACAAATAATGCATAACTTATAGACAGGATTTCTATGTGAAATGCATAAGCGAAAGAGCAGGCTGTGATTGTAGCAATAAATACCTAAAGCATGATGTCTACCCATATGCATGCATGAGTGACCCTCCCCTTTTCACTAGAACCCTATAGTTATTACAATTTATTACAGACCCGAATGAATCAGAAAAGTAAAGTTACATCAGAAGTTCAAGTTACAACCAAACAGCCTAATTCAGACTCAAGGTCTAACAATATGAGATAAACCAACATCCAATATCAGATTGCCAAAGCCTTTCTCTTATTTGGGATGTGTCAAAGTTTTCAAGAGCCTCAAGGGGCTCTCGGCAGTGTTTACACCCCAAATACATTGCAGAATTAGATTATCGTGCGGTGTGGAAGGGTCGGCCCTCAAATGTCCAAGTTTAGAAGGAAGTCAAGGTCCCAAAGCAAGGCTCATAGGAGGGGGGCAGAACTTAATGTCTAAGAGTAAGTGTAAGTGCATAGAGGGGAATTAGGGAAGGCCATGGCAGGCTGGTGGTCATGCCCAACAATTCGGAGTGTTGCCACACCCCTGACCAGCCTGTTAGCCAAATCTTAGGAGTTAGGATCCATTGAGGATCAGGTTCTGACCTGGGCAACGAGTTTAATACTGCCAGGCCATGAGCCTTAACTCGAACACACAGAAGGAAATAGCGGTAGGGATTCACAATAGAAATAGATGCAAGGAAAGAATATACATAGTTGACATTAATCACTGAACATGAATAGAAAAGTAAAAGTATTGCAAAAAACTATAAATAAACACATAGGGGTGAGGCAGGAAAGTTAAATTAGATTATACCAGTTTCAGAGAAAACAAACAAGTAAAATAGTAGTCTTGAAAAGCCAAGTTGCAAGCAAACAGATCCAAAAGATCTCAGAAAGAACAGAATGTTGTGACAGTATTGAACTCAAAGCACTATTGTAAGTGTGTAAGTAAGTTGAAAGTATTGAACTAAAGGCTCGAGGTATTGAACTCAAAGTGGTATCAAAAGTGCAGAAGGGTAGTCCCTTTCATAGTGCAGAAAACGAGTAAGAAATGTAAAGGAATAACATTGAAATCAATCTCCCTTTAATTACGGGATTCTAATTTCCAACGGGTGAAAGACAATTAAGGAAAGAGTTAACCAAAAATATTTTCCAAGCTGTACAATGAAGGGTAAATACATAGGAGTTTTTTAAGGCAAAATCCAATGGTACACAGTTTATAAAAAAAAGGAAAGGGAATCAATCAGACAACCAGTAAAATAAAAATTAGAGGCTTAACTCGAATGGACCAAGTCAGGAATACGTAACGAGGATTCAATTAGGGAAAATCAGTAACAATCAATCAAACCCCATTAGAGGATTTCAGAATCAATTAATTAGTCGGTAAAAACCTTTTGAAAGAATAGTTCTCATATATAAAGCACACAAATATGTGAATCAAGAAGAGACTGTCAAGTTATTTAGAAGAGAGTTTAATCAAAGAGAGGTTCAGAATCATAAGCAAGAAGGGGTACAAGTCCAGTTTACAGACTCATAATGAGTCTGAGAGTCCAGGGTCCCAAAGTGGAACCCTAACTCAAACACAAAATCAAAATTGCAAAAGGAAACCCTAAATATTGGGGTTTCGAATCGAATCAGACAATAGAGATGAGAAGGAAAGCCTCTTGATAGAGGCTCAGAAGTATTTTCCAAAGACTTATGAGAAACAAACAGACATGATACAAAGAAAAAAAACAGATTCAAGGTCATGGAGATTATGTTTGAGAAAATAAGTTCAGGAAAAGAAGTGATACAGACTTAAGCAAAAGTAGATGAAACACATTTAGCAAGAACACGAATAGAGTTCAGTAAAGCAAACAAAAATCGCAAAACTCAAAAGTAAACACATATAGTAGAAGAGTAAGGGAAACATAACAAGGATTAACATGTAAGCACATGAGTAACATGCATAGTAAACAAAGAAAAATAGAAGTACAAGTAAAAGAAGACATACGAGAATAACATAGACAAACACACATAAAGAAAGAATTAGAAAGAATCAGAAAGATCTTTTGCAAACTTTTTTCAGAAACGATTTTGAAAAGAAAATTTGGGGAAAACACTTTAGAAGCCCAGTAGAACACAAACACACCATAGATCTAAGAAAATAAATAGAGAAGGACCTCGAACAGTCCGAAACCCTAGAAATAAGAAAGGCTTTGAAGAAAAAATCAGATCCTGAGTTGAAGATGTCAGGAATCAGGCTCCCGAGGCTTGAGTATGCCGGAGCATGGCCGGAGAAGCCATAGAACTGAAGATCTGAGAAGATATCAAAGAAAACCATGGAAGTCATCCTTCAAAACCTCGAACACCCAAGGTCTAATGGTAGAGAGGGGTGAGTACAGATAGTTCATGGCCTGAAAAACCATGGATTCCGATGAAAATACGGTGAAATGAGGTAGGAGGAGGCTAGGGTTCCGAAGAGTTTTGGAGAGAGTTTGAGAGAGTTTTGGATTAAAAGGTGGTGGGCCATGTGAGAATGAGGGATTAGGGTAGGTCATTGGGGTTTAAAAATGGTAAGGGGGATTTATGGTCGTTGATCAAAATGATCAACGGTCTGGATCAATAATGGGAACCAGGCAGGTTTTTAAAATTGGGTCAGGGCCGGGTTAAAATTGGAATTGGGCTGATTTAATCGGGGTACAATTGGGTCAATTTAAGGGCTACAATTGAAATAAAATGGGGTTGTAATTGAAATAAACTGAGGCTAAATATTAAATAGCCATTTTTCCTTTTTCGTTTTATAAAAATAGCAATAATAATATTTAAAGTAAATTAAAAGTACTGAGCCAACAAGTAATATATAAATATTAATTTAAAAATATTGGAACTGATTTTACAATTAAAATATGCTATTAATTTTAAAGTAGGCTAAATTTGCAATTATATGCAATTTTAGCTTTAAAATACCGAATAAATTTGTAAAAATATACAAAAATCGCCTTAACTATATTTTAGTATAAATATGAGAATAAAATAAGTTATTCATCAAAAAAATAATCTTGAAAATAATTATTGGATTTTGTACTGCTAAAATAGAAAATAAATTGATTTTAAAATCTTTAAAAATTAGAAAAAATACCAAAATTCTTGGGCATGCTTATATATGCATACACATGTTATTTTGAAAGCATTTTGTGCATAAAAATACATAAGAAAAAATTGGGTATCAATAGTAGTTGGAGACAACTGCTAAAGAAAATTATAGTTCGGTGTAAACTCTGGGGATAGTTTTAGTAACAGGATCCCTGAAGAGTTTAATACCAAACTAGATGGTTACGACAAAGCACTACTGGATAAATATTGCATCAGAAACAACTTGAAAAGATTCTTTAACAAAATCTTATTTGGTGAAGATGTTTAATAGTCATGTAAAAAAAATGCCCGAGAAAGTTGTAGATGTAAAGTTATGAGTCTAAGTGGGAGATTGTTGGGGCATATACTATTAACCATGCATTTAGATATAGTATATTCTGACAATTGTCATGGTTAAAAGTCTAAGTGGGAGATTGTTGGGATATATACTATTAACCATGGATTTGGTTTAGATATAGTATTTATTATGATAATATTGTTCATTCAATTTTAATAAAGTTTTAATAGATCATATATTACTCGGTGTCCTTTGCTTATATAGTAAATGATTTAGTGTATAGAGTTTAGCTTATACACGGAATATTAAATTATTGATTCTTATAAGTATAAAGTTTAAGTTCACAATCTAATGATGGAATTGGACAAACCATCAGGAATGATTGTAGCACAAGATTAAATATAATTTATCTTGATTATGGGAATGGTTTAATTCTAACTTTTTGTGCTAGTACATTTTGTATGTACTGAACGGACCAAGTAGAGATAAGTATTTTATACTCACTTAATAAAATAAACTTTCTAGCCATTAAATGTACTTACACTTATACTTAATCTTGATATAATTATTATTAGTTGTGTATATTATTATTTTGATTTATTAAAAGGCGAGATTCTTTTGTGGGTCAATATGCACGTTAAATTGAATAATAATAATGTAAATTGGCGAAGTAATAGTTAGTTGATGGAATCCATATCTCGGTTTAGAGATTGATGATACACCTTTACGAAAGCTTATAAGTTTTCATGTGTAAATCGGGTCGGTGAATTTTGTATCCGACATAATGAAATAAGTTAAGCGAATGTCTAAAGGAAATAATCAATAAATTAAAACGTCAGTAATTTAATTTAATTTATTAGTATCTGAATTTTAACATAGGGGGTTAAATAAGATTTAATGGATGAATTTTAAAATTGAATAAGGAGTGCAATTATGATTTTTTAGTGGAATAATTCGTCATTGATTATGGTAGATATTAATTTCAAAAATTAGAAATTAATTCCATAATTGGAGTCCTGTTAATTAAATCATGTGGTCCCTACTGTGCCTAAATAATAGGAAATAAAGAAATCCTTTTACGGGTGGAAAGGGAAACCTAACAGGGTTTTGGAAAAGAGTTTTAACCCTTAAAACTTGTGCTATAAATACATAAGGTTTTTCACCTAGAGGAGGTGGACATAGTGGCCGAAATTTTTAGCTTTTTCCTTAGAAATTTCGCCCACACGAAACTACTATTTTCGGGTATTATTTGGGTAACACAGTAGAAGACCGTGGAATGTTCGAGGATCACGATTGTGCGGGTGATGGAGATTCCATTAAAAATTATGGAATTGAAGGCTCATGTGATAGAAGAAATTTTTTCACGCTTCAAGAGGTAACCCATGAAATCCCGTTTATGCTAATTGTCTAGATTACATGTGATGTTGATACTGTGATTGCTTCCGCTGCATATAATAATCCATCACTATTGTTGTAACTTGTTGAAGATAATTCTTTTGTACCTTTTTCCCAAAGAAAAAGGAAAAAGAGGAAGAAGATATATAGGTATTTTCTAATATTTCTTAAGCTTGTTAAGGTAGATATGCAAAATAAAAAAAACTAAATTTCTAGATTAAAGAGGCATCTTCTGTGATATCCTAAGTCTTCATTTGGAAAAAAATACAAGTTTATGCTCTATTCCAACGTTTGCATCTTAAATAGTTTATACAGATTTGTAAACTGATGTAGGGGCTCCAACGCACTTCAAATATCATTAATAAACAATAAGAAAATAATAAACCCCTTAGGAATACATTATTTTAATAATTGGTCATGTTAATAAGGAAAAAATTGTGATTCTAAAGATCTTGTATAAAAATATATTTACATTTTTGTTTCTTTGTAATAAGAGAGTGATATATGCAAATATTTGACCCCATATATATATATATATATATATATATATATACATAACTTTCATTGGTTTTAGTTCTGCATCATTATTGAAGTTTTTTTTTTACTGTTGTTTGAGTTTAGCTTTGTCACGGCCCCGGTTCACCCTCCATAAATTATCGTGACAGCACCTAGTCTCTACGATTAGATAAGCCTAACAAATGCGGAAAAGAAACAATTGTGAAAACTAAAATAATAAAAAATCAAGATAAACAAAATGAAACGGTGTTTAAGATGCCGCCCGGCACATAACAATACAAGAATCTTAACCTAAAATTCCCAAAATCCGGAACCCCATGAATCACAAGCTAAGAGATACATAAAAAGCTCTAACTCTATAAATGTCTATCAACAAGGAAAATACAGAAGGGCTATACTAGTATAGAGAATAGAAAGTGACTCATCGGTCTGCGGGCGCGGAAGATATACCTCGAAGTCTCTACAAAAGTGCCTCGCCTCAAGGGTGATAAGACTAAGTGGAAGTACCTGGATCTGCATAAGAAAAACATGCGCAGAAAGGGCATGAGTACACTACAGCAGTACTCAGTAAGTAGCCTAACCTCGATTGAGTAGTGACGAGAAAAGTCAGGGCTCTATTGAGGTTAAATGAAATACAAGGTATAACAGTATGGAATAATGCAGTATAATTAAGTGCAACAGTAAGAAGTAACACATGATAGAAAAACCAACAACAACTATAACAGAGACAAAATAACCACGGAAAGGAAATACAGCTCAACACAGAGATAACAACCGGGGATCTCTCAGTATCTCAAGGATCTCTTAGTATCCTCAATACGTGTGCTGGGGATCTCTCAGTATTCTGAGGATCTCTTAGTATCCTCAATACATGTTGAGGATCTCTCGGTATCCCAAGGATCTTTTAGTATCCTCAATATACGTGCTGGGGATCTCTCGGTATCCCGCACTACAGTCCAAATCAGTATAGGTGTAGGGGCTCTCCCGAAATACAAATCTGTAGCCCCAAAGTAAACAAGCAGGAGGATCTCCCGGGATACCGTCCCGTAGTCCCAAAGTAAACACACAGCAGCAACACGAAGAATACTCAATTCAATTCAAATTTCATACCAAGGTAAAAACCGGTATTTCTAACCTAGCATGCCACACATAATCCAAATAAGGTAGTTTGAACAAATAAAAAAATTAAGTAAATTTAACATGCTTCCCTAAGTTAACAGCAAGCTTAAATTGCAAATAGTATAAGCAGGAAAGGAAACACAATTAGAGTTACTTAATAAAAAAATAATTTTCAACAATTAGCACAAGTACGTACTCGTCACCTCTATACAAGGCATTTCAAATATCAACAATACCAAATCCTAAAGGGAGTTTTCCCCGAACAAGGTTAGGCAAGCCACTTACCTCGAACCGGCTCAAAATCAACCCGATCCCACGTTCTTGCCACGAGTACTTAACTCCAAATGGCCCAAATATACTCAATTCAATTGCATAATATAAATATAACTTCAAGTAACTGATTCCACAAATAAATTCTAAGCTAATACGCGAAATTAGATAAAATAACCAAACACCCC
>MU669508.1:200741-215872 GCA_026770625.1 Nicotiana glauca
GGTAATATTTACAAATTTTGAATCCTCACACTCTCTCACGAGTTCGTACATACCAAAATTATCCAAATTCAATGTCAAATCTCCAATCAAAACTCGAAAATTAGGGCTAAGAACTTTTCCAAAATTTTACCCAATTTCTCACCCCAAATCCGAAATAAATGATAAAACTAAAAACAGATTAATAGAATACAACTAGAATGGGATAAGGAGTTGTTACCCAATGATCTTCTCTCCAAAAATCACACAAAATTGCCCTACCCCGAGCTCCAAATTAATTTTTCCAAGTTATGAACTCAACCCTCATAATTTCATATTTCTACCCAGCAATTACCACATTTGCAGTCAAGGGAGCACACCTACAGTCCCACACCTGTGGAAAAGGCATCACAGGTGTGAAATTCACTTAACGAGTTGGGTCCGCATCTGCGGTCACTTGGCCGCATCTACGACTCTGCATTTGCGATCACCCAACAGCATATGAGGTCCTGGAGTCTTGGCCAAAATTTGCTTCTGTGATCGTCCAGCCGCTTCTGCGGCGCCGCACCTGCAGTCCCACACACGCAGGTGCGGTTATGACAGGTCCAACAAACTCAAATTCTTCCCAAGTTCAATTCAACTTTCGTTAAGTACCCAAAGCTCACCCGAGGCCCCCTTGACCTCAACCAAACATGCCAACCAATCCTAAAATATTATTCAAACTTGCTACAACTTTTGGAACGCTTAAAACACCAATTTAACATCAGATTTTAAGCTTAAGAACTTCAAAAACTCACAAATTACGCTTTCGATTAAAAAGTCTATCATACCTCATCCGAATGACCTGAAATTCTGTACACACATCACATTAAATATTACATATCTACTCCAACTTCCGAAATTCTATTCTGACCCTTAAATAAAAATTCCACTATCGAACCGGAAACTTCAAAAATCTGACTTTCGGCATTTCAAGCCTAAATAAGCCACGGACCTCCAAAATATAATCCGATCACGATTCTAAACCCGAAATCACCCAACAGAGCTAACGGAACCAATGTGATTCTATTCCGAGGTCGTCTTCATATTGTTCCAACTACAGTCCAAATTCTAAAATTTAAGCTCTCATTTAGGGACTAAGTGTCCCAAAACTTTCCAAAACTCCAAATAAATTATCCCGGCAACTCATAATAGCAGAAACAAACACGGGGAATGCAAATAATAGAGGATCGGGGCGTAAATTCTTAAAATGACTAGCCAGGTCTTTATATCTTCCCACACTTAAGCATTTGTTCGTCCTCGAACGAGCATAGAGACATACCTGAAGTAGTGAAAAGATGAGGGTAACAGCTGCGCATATCCTGCTCGGTCTCCCAAGTCACCTTATCGACCGACTGACCCCGCCACTAAACCTTCACTGATGTAATATTCTTTGACCTCAGCTTTCGAACCTACCTGTCAAAAATTTCCATCGGCTTCTCAACATAAGATAGATCATTGTCCAATTGGACTGAACTAAAATCCAACACGTGTGATGGATCACCGTGATACCTCCGGAGAATCGAAACTTGAAATACCAAATGAACTCCTACCAATCTAGGAGGTAAGGCAAGCTCATAAGAAACCTCCCCAACACGCCGCAGTATCTCAAAAGGGCTAATAAACCTCGGACTCAACTTCCCTTTCTTTCCAAACCTCAAAATGCCCTTTATAGGCGAAACCCAAAGCAGAACCCGCTCTCCAACCATGTAGGAAACATCACGAACCATTTGGTCCACTTAACTCTTCTGTCTGGACTGGGTTGTACGGAGTCTATCCTGAATTACCTTAACCTTCTCCAAAGCATCCTGAATCAAGTCTGTGCCCAATAATCTAGCCTCACTCGGCTCGAACCAACCCACCGGGGATCTACATCGCCTACCATATAAAGCCTCATACGATGCCATCTGAATTTTAGACTGATAATATTGTTGTAAGCAAACTTCGCCAATGGCAAGAACAAATCCCAATACCCTCCAAACTCAATCACACATGCACGGAGCATATCCTCCAGAATCTGAATAGTGTGCTTGGACTGTCCGTCCATCTGAGGGTGACATGTTGTTCTCAACTCCACCCGAGTACCCAACTCAAATTGTACGTCCCTCCAAAACTGTGATGTGAACTGAGTACATCCATCTGAAATGATGGAAACTGGAAGACCATGCAGGCGGACAATCTCCCAGATATAAATCTCCGCTAACCGATCTGAAGAATAGGTAGTACTCATAGGAATGAAATGCGCAGACTTGGTCAGCCGATCCACAATCACCCAAATGGCATCGAACTTCCTCAATGTTCGTGGGATCCCAACTAAGAAGTCCATGGTGATCCACTCCCCCTTCCACTGTGAAATCTTTATCTGATGAAGCAATCCACTCGGTATCTAATGCTCATACTTCACATACTGACAAATAAGGCACTGAGCTACAAACCCAACTATATATGTCTTCATCCGCCTCCACCAATAGTGCTGGCTCAAATCCTGGAAAATCTTCGCGGCACCCGGATGAATGGAATACCGCAAACTATGGGCCTCCTCTAGAATCAACTCTCGAAGCCCATCAATATTGGGTACACAAACTCGACCCTGCATCCTCAACACCCTGTCATTACCAGTGGTCACATCTCTGGCATCGCCATGCAAAACCTTGTCCTTGAGGACAAGAAAATGAGGTTCATCAAACTGGCACTCCCAAATACGATCAAATAAGGAAGACTGGGAAACCATGCAAGCTATAACCCGACTGGGATCTGAAAGATCCAATCTCACAAACTTGCTGGCTAAGGACTGAACATCCATCGCCATGGGCCTCTCTACTGCTGGTAAATAAGCTAAACTCTGCAAACTCTCTGCCCAACGACTCAAAGCATCGGCCACCATATTGGCCTTTCCCGGGTGATACAATATAGTTATGTCATAGTCCTTCCGCAGCTCTCACCACCTCCTCTAGCGCAAATTAAGATCCTTCTGCTTGAACAAACGCTGCAAACTCTGGTGATCAGTATAAATCTCACAAGGCACACCGTACAAATAATAATGCCAGATCTTCAAGACGTGAACAATAGCAGCTAACTCGAGATCATGGACAGGATAATTCTTCTCATGTACCTTCAACTGTCTAAACGCGTAGGCAATCACCTTACCATCCTGCATCAATACCGCTCCAAGGCTAACCCTCAAGGCATCACAATAGATAGTATAAGACCCCGAACCAGTAGGCAATAAAAAATTAGGGCTGTAGTCAGACCTGTCTTGAGCTTTTGAAAGTTCTCCTCACACTCTTCCGTCCACTGTAATGGAGCACCCTTCTGGGTTAGCCTGGTCATAGGTGCTGCAATAGATGAAAATCCATAAACAAATCAACGGTAATAACCTCCAAGCCAAGAAAATTGCGGATCTCTATAACTGAGGATGGTCTGGGCCAACTCTACATTGCCTCCACTTTCTTCAGATCCACCTGAATACCCTCACTCAAAACCACGTGACCCAAGAATTCCATGAAATCCAACCAGAACTCACATTTCGACAACTTAGCATATAATTTCTTCTCGCTCAAGGTCTGGAGCACTGTCCTCAGGTGCTGCTCATGATCTTCCTGACTCTGGGAATATACCAAGATGTCATCAATAAATACAATGATGAATGAGTCAAGATATAGCTAGAATACAATGTGCATCAAATGTATAAAGGCTGTTGGGGCATTGGTTAGCCCAAATGACATAACAAGGAACTCGTAATGACCATACTGAGTCCTAAAGGCAGTCTTCGCGACGTCTGGCTCCTGAATCTTCAACTGATGATAGCCTGAAGGCAAGTCAATCTTAGAAAACACATAAGCACCCTGTAACTGATCAAATATGTCATCAATACAAGGTAAAGGATAACGGTTCTTCACTGTAACCTTGTTCAACTGGCGATAATCAATACACATACGCATAGAACCATCTTTTTTATTCACAAACAAGACAGGAGCACCCCAAGGTAATACACTTGGTAGAATGAAAACCTTATCAAACAATTCCTGTAACTGCTCCTTCAAATCCTTCAACTCAGGAGGAGCTATACGGTAAGGAGGAATAGAAACAGGCTGAGTGTCAGGCAATAGATAAATGCCAAAATCAATATCTCTATCGGGCGACAAGCCCGGAAGATCAGCTGGAAACACATCAGAGAAATCCCGTACTTTTGGGACTAAATCAACTGTAGGGGTATCAATACTGACATATCTCACATAAAATAGATACGTGTCACACCCCTTCTCAACTATACGATGAGCCTTAAGGAATGAAATAACTCTACTGGAAGTATGATCTAAAGTACCCCTCCACTCTACTCACGGTACACCTGGCATAGCTAGGCTCACGGGTTTCGCGTGACAATCAAGAATAGCATAATAAGGCAACAACCAGTCCATGCCTAGAATAACATCAAAGTCTACCATGTTGAGCAATAATAAATCAGCTCTGGTCTCAAACCCACTAAGAGCAATCAAACACGACCAATAAACGCGGTCCATAACAAGAGAATCTCCAACAGGAGTAGAAACATAAATAGGAGAACTCAAGGAATCCGAGATACGACCAAATACGGGGCAAAATAAGAGGACACATAAGAATAAGTGGAACCTGGATCGAATAGAACCGATGCATCTCTATGTCAGACCAGGATAGTACCTATGATGACAGAATCGGAGGCGACAGCCTCAGTACAGGCAGGAAGGGCATAGTATCTGGCCTGGCCTCCCCCTTGAGGGCGACCTCTAGCTGGCTAAGCAGGTGGGGTAGCAATTGGCACTGTGATCATAACCTGAGTACTCTGCGGAGCGCGCTGTGGCTGAGAAGGCTGTGGAGGTGCAGCCCTCCCAAGTCTAAGGCAATCCCTCATCACATGGTGTGTGTCACAACACTCAAAAGAAGCTCTGGGAGGATGTGGCAGCTGTGACTGGCTCGGGCTAGGTCTTCTAGACTGACCGCTGGAAACACCTCGTGCACGAGGTGCAATGGATACTAGAGGTGCATAATAAGGCTCATGAGGTCTAGGAGGAGCTGGAATGCCACAGGCTGCTGGAACAGATGAATGAACATGGCGACTCACATAACCCCTACCATGACGACCTGCAGCTAGGGCACAGGCACCAGAATAATGGCCTGACTCTCGAGACCTCTTGGCCTCCCTCTCCTCTCTATTTCTAGCATGCATACCCTCAATCCTCCTAGCAATGCTTACCACCTGCTGATAAGAAATATCAATCTCCAACTCACGAGCCATGCTAGACCTGATGCTGGGAATAAGCCCCTCAATATACCGGCAAACCTTCTCGTGAACAGTAGAAACCAAAGTTGATGCATGTCTAACCAAGTCGATGAAACATACAACATACTCCGAGACAGTTATAGTACCCTAGCGCAAATGCTCAAACTCTACGCACCAAGTTTCCCTGAGACTCTGGGGAACATACTCTCTCGTGAACATATCTAAAAACTGAGCCCAAGTCAGGGAAGTTGTGTCACGAACCTAAATACCGGTCGTGATGGCGCCTATCACATTACTAGGCAAGTCGTCTGAACAATTAACTACAACCCTTTTCCTTAAACATTGAGCCATTTTTATGCAGGTTTAAATACCATACTTATCACAATAAGTGTTTAAAAACAACAGATAAATATGTGTAAGTCAACAAAACAAGAACTACACAGCCCCACAAATTTTGTGTCACGAGTCTAGAGCCTCTAATACAAGTCTTAACATCTACTATATCAATAGTCTAGGAAATTTGAAAAAGATAACAAGATAGAAGGGAGAAACAGGGCTGCGGACGCCATGCAGATACCTAAAAATTCTCCGTCAACAAATTGGATCAGCTAAACAGCCCTCACTCATCCGCTCGGGCACCTGGATCTGCACACAAGGTGGAGGGAGTAACTTGAGTATACCAACTCAGTAAGTAACTAAAGTAAATAAGTACTGAAAGCAGTGACGAGCAGTTCAAAAGCATATAACTAAAAATCACAAGATAACAGGTCAACTTTACAATTTAACGTCAGTTTCGTCAAAGAATCAGCTCTTCCAGTTTAAAACATTTGAAATCAGATACTTAACAACATGGTCAACAGAGGCTTATTTGAAACAAAGTGAGATTAGTGAAAACATCATAACTGGGCCCCTCGGGCAAGGAATCACTCGAAATACAGCCTCTTGGGCAGCCTTTCAGTCACTCGTGACTCAACCCTCATCATTCAATCTCATGACATCTTATAATAATAGAAATCATAATAACCGCTGTGGCGTGCAGCCCAATCCATATATAATTATAGTCGACTACGCTCACTGGGGGTGTACAGACTCCAGAGGGGCTCCTACAGCTCAAGCGTCATATCGTTGCGCCGCGCATATATATATCACTGCGGCGTGGAGCCCGATCCATATACATATATATATCACTGCGGCGTGCAGCCCAATCCATATAAGCATCATTGTGGCGTGCAACGCGATCCATAAGTCACATATATATAAATATCCTCACACTTAGGTCCTCGACCTCTCTCAGTCATTAACCTCACAATCCCCTCGGGTACAATAGTGGAAATTAGGGAACTCAATCCAAATAGTTCTCTCTTTTAAAGGTGACAAGAATAAACCAGATTTAGGCATTTAACAAGTAAAACATGACTGAGGATACGCTTTTAGCAAGTAAAGTGAGGAAAACAGTCAAAATGCCCCTAAGAGTTTCTACAGGTCGGCACAACGCCCCAAACATGGCATACAGCCCATAATATAGTATAATATCCAAAATAAGGAATAATATAATATTTCCAAACCAAATATGCGGCTTAATAGTCGCTACGGGATGGACCAAGTCACAATCCCTACTGGTGCACACTCACACGCTCGTCACCTAGCATGTGCGTCACCATCTTTATCAAAACAAGTCATATATCAGGGGTTTTGTATGCTCAGTTCCAGATTTACAATGGTTACTTACCTCAAACCGGTAAAAGTACTACTCCGCGACACCTTTGCCCCTCGAATCGGCCTCTCGCATCGAATCTATCCAAAATCATAACGAGGACGTCAAAGTATGCTAAGGGGATGAAGCCCAAGCGGAAGCAATCAAAATAATACCAAAATTCCGAAATTATCAAAACCCGACCCCAGGCCCACTTCTCGAAACTCAGAAATGTTTTACACCAATAGGTTCCTTATCTTCCCACCAGTTCATACATACCAAAAACATAAAAATCCGTCCACAAATGACCCTTCAAGTCCCAAATCAAAACTCCAATTTCTCAAGCCCTTGTTCTTCAATTTTTGGCTTAATTTTCATGATTTTCTAGGGGGAATTCACATAATAATAGAGTTCTTAGTCCAAGAACCTTACCTCAAAGTAGTTACCCTTAAATCTCCTTCAAAAAGCCCCCAAAATGATCAACTATGGAGGAAATAAGCCTAGAAATCGCGGACAAGACAAGCTTAAAAACATTTTGCCCAGGTCAAATTTCCTTCTTTCCGAACGCGATCAAAGCCTCGCGTTCGCGAAGCACTACAATAACGTTGAACAAAAATCCTCTAACGCAAACGCGATGCCTCACCAGATGACCCTTCACAAACGCGGTCCAATATTGCGAACGCGATGGGTTAAACCCTACTGAAGCTCAATCTCTCCATTTCTCCTATGCGAACGTGACTACATGCCCGCCAATGCGATGCACAACCTCGTAGCCCTTCACGAATGCATCCCATACATCGCGAACACGAAGGCTAAACTCCTATCTTCCTCAGCTTAATCTTCACGAACGCGAGGTCCCTCTCGCGAATGCGAAAAAATGTCTGCAACTGCTGGAACTCAAAATTTGCAACTTTCAAAACTTCAAAATGGTCCAATTGACCACCCAAAACTCACCCAAGGCCCCCGGGACCTCAACCAAAGGCACCAATATATCCTAAAACCTTATTCAAACTTGTTCTAATCCTCAAAACACCTCAAACTACATCAAATCAACCAAAACACATTGAATTCAAGCCTAAGTTTCTAAAATCTTCTGAATTCCGCTTTTGATCAAAAACCCAACCAAACCACGTCCGAATAACCTGAAATTTTGCACAAACATCCTAAATCACATAACGAAGCTACTGCAACTCTCAGAATTCCATTCTGATCCCCATATCAAAATCTCCCCTATCAAACAGAAATTACAAAATATCAACTTCGCCAATTCAAGCCTAAAACTATTCCAAACCTCCAAAACCTACTCTGATCGTACTCCTAAGTCATAAATCACCTCTCGAAGCTAACCGAACCATTGGAACTCTCATCCGATCCCTCTAACACATAAGTCAACATCCGGTTGACTTTTCCAACTTAAGCTTCCTTAAAAGAGACTAAGTGTCTCAAGCCTTACCAAATCCTTTCCGAGCTCGATCCGACCAACTCGATACCACAAAACATAAATAAACAAAGCATAACGAAGTAGAAATAGGAAAAATGGAGCGGTCACTCATGAGATGACTGGCCGGGTCATCACAAGCTGCCTCATCTGGACTGTCTAACTCATAAGCATGCCACCACTTATAGGCGGCTTCTCAAAGCTGGAAAGTAGTGAAGGAAACCCCGTCGATCATTATATACCCATGGTACAGAGGATACGGTAGCACTTCTCTAGAAATCCAAGAGCATCATCCGAGGCTAGTTAGTTGAATGTAGGAGGCTGATACTTCTTGAACCTCTCAAGCCTCTTTTTCTCCTTTGAAGCTATTTCCCTCTCCTCGGGCTGAGCAGGGGCTACCGGCTACACAGGAATAATCTCTGGGACCTGATCAACATGCACTCGCTGCTCAGGAGTGCGGGCGGTGGAAGTATGTGCTCCTCCCCCGGCCTAGATATATCTGCAGCAAGGGAGAGCAACCCTACCTGAGCTAGAGTGGTGTACATAGTCATAAACTGCGCTAGAGTCTCCTGGAGTGTTGGAGTAGTAGTAGCAGTAGGCGTACCAGGTGTCTGGACTCCGGCTGGAACTGCTGGTGACACCTCGGTGTTAGCTCACGCGGGTGCTCTGGCTGTACCACGTGTGCGTCCTCATCCTCTACCCCGGTCTCGGCCTCTAACGGCTACGGTAGGGAGCGCGGGTGCCTGATCATCTCTGGTAGCACATGTCCTCACCATCTTTGAGAGAATTGAAGATAAGAGTTTAGAATTTTGATATCAAAATCTCGCACGACAAGGAAATCAAATGAAGTGGAATTTTTCCTAACAGTTACATAGCCTCTCGTAGATTAGTACAGACATATACCGATCCGCAAGACTCTAATAAACCGGCTTGTGATTCATGACTCCTTTGAACCTAGAGCTCTAATACCAACTTCTCACGATCCTAGTTCGCCCTCTGTGAACTATCGTGACGGCACCTAGTCTCTACGGCTAGGTAAGCCTAACAAATGCGAAAAAGAAACAATTGCAGAAAAGAAAGTAGTTAAAAATTGAAATAAACAAAATGAAACGGTGTGTAAGATTCCGCCCGGCACATAACAGTACAAGAATCTTAACTAACACTCCTAAATCCGGAATCGCATGAAGCACAAGCTAAGAGATACATAAAAAGCTCTAACTCTAGAAATGTCTATCAACAAGGAAAGTACATAAGGGCTATACTGGTACAAAGAATAGAAAGGAAATCCTCGGTTTGCGGGCACGACAGATATACCTCAAAGTCTCTACAAAAGTGCCTCGCCTCAAGGATGATAAGACTGAGTGGAAGTACCTGGATCTGCACATGAAAAAAATACGCAGAAAGGGCATGAGTTCACCACTACGGTACTTAGTAAGTGCCAAGCCTAACCTCGGTCAGGTAGTGACGAGGAAATTCAGGGCCCTACTGAGGTTACATGAAATACAAGTTATTATCCTCAATATGTGTGCTAGGGATCTCTCAATATTCCGATGATCTCTTAGTATCCTCAATATATGCTGGGGATCTCTCGGTATCCCAAGGATCTCTTAGTATCCTCAATATACGTGATGGGAATCTCTCGGTATCCCGCACTATAGTCCAAATTAGTATAGGTGTAGGGGATCCCCCGAAATACACATCCGTAGCCCCAAAGTAAACAAGCAGGGGGATCTCACGGGATACTGTCCCATAGTCCCAAAGTAAACACACAACAGCAACACGAAGAATACTCAATTCAGTTCAAATTTCATACCAAGGTAAAAATAGGTATTTCTCACCTAGCATACCACACATAATCCAAATAAGGCAGTTTGAAAAAATAAAGCAATTAAGGAAATTAGACATGTTTCCCTAAGCTAACAGCATGCTTAAATTGCAAATAGTATAAGCATGAAAGGAAACACAATTAGAGTTACTTAATGAAAATAGGATTTTCAACATTTAGAACAAGTACACACTCGTCACCTCGCGTACAAGGCATTTCAAATATCAACAACACCAAATCCTAAGGGGGGGGGGGTTTCCCCACACAAGGTTAGGCAAGCCACTTGCCTCGAACCGGCTCAAAATCAACCCGAACACACATTCTTGCCACGAGTACTCGACTCCAAATGGCCCAAATATATTACATTCAATTGCATAATGTAAATATAACTTCAAGTAACTGATTCCCCAAATAAACTCTAAGCTAATACGCAAAATTAGGTAAAATGACCAACACTCTCCCGAGCCCACATCTCGAAATCTCATAAAATTTACAAATTTAGAATCCTCACTCTCACAAGTTCATACATACCAAAATTATCCAAATCTTATGTCAAATTCTCAATCAAAACTCGAAACTTAGGCCTAAGAACGTTTCCAAAAAATTTCCCAATTTCTCACCCCAAATCCGAAATTAAATGATAAAACTAACAATAGATTATGGAATACACTAGGAAGGGATAAGGAATTGTTACCCAATGATCTTCTATTCAAAAAACCCACAGAATCGCCCTACCCCGAGTTCCAAATTGATTTTTTCAAGTTATGAACTCAGCCCTCAAAAGTTCATATTTCTGCCCAGCGATTATTGCATCTGCGGTCAAGTGAGCACACCTATGGAAAAGGCATTGCAGGTGTGAAATTCACTTAACGGGCTGGGTCCGCATCTGTAGTCGCTTGGCCACATTTACGGCTTCGCATTTACGATAACCTAGCCGTAGTCCTAAAGCCTTGGCCACAATTCGCTTCTGCGATCACCTAGCCGCTTCTGTGGCACCGCACCTATGGTCCCACACACGCAGGTGCAGTTATGACAGGTCTAGCAAGCTCAAATTCTTCCCAAGTCCAATTCAACTTCTGTTAAGCACCCGAAACTTAGCCGAGGCCCCCGGGACTTCAACCAAATATGCCAACCAATCCTAAAACGTCCTTCAAACTTGCTCCAACCTTCAGAACGCTCAAAACAACATCAAAACACCAATTTAACATTGGATTCAAACCTAAGAACTTCAAAAACTCACAAATTACGCTTTCGATCAAAAAGTCTATCAGACCTCGTTCGAATGACCTAAAATTTTGCACACACGTCACATTAAATACTATCCAACTTTCGGAATTCCATTCCAACCCTTAAATCAAAATCTCACTATCGAACAGGAAACTTCAAAAAATTGACTTTTGGTATTTCAAGCCTAAATAAACTACGGACCTCCAAAACACAATCCGATAACGCTCCTAAATACGAAATCACCCAACAAAGCTAATGGAGCTAACAGAACAAACGGAATTCTATTACGAGGCCATCTTCATACTGTTCCAACTACGATTTAAATTCTAAAACGTAAGCTCTCATTTAGGGACTAAGTGTCCCAAAACTCTCCGAAACTCCAAATAAATCTTTCTAGCAACTCACAATAGCATAAACATATACAGGGAATGTAGTTAATAAGGGATTGAGGCATAAATTCTTAAAATGACCGGCCAGGTCGTTACAAGCTCAAGATTTCTCTTGTGTTGAGACAAGACCATCACCTTTTAGAAAACAGAAAATTCATGTTTATTGTCTTCACATTTTGCTTTCTGCCTAAGAACTAAAATGTAACTATTGACTACAAATATCAAGATGGAATGCATAATAGAACCAAAGATCTTAAATGTACAATCACTATATTACAAAAACACAAAACAATATGCACTAAATTTGTCAAATAATTTCAATAAATCTTTTATACACAGGAAAAACTTTTGAAACTAAGAAGCAGTCGCACTACTGCTCTTATTTAGAACTCATATGCACAAACGATATGCAACCAAGCATTTTCAGTTTGTCAAACAAAATATACTTCATATTCTCTTTCACCTAACTTTAGTCAAACAGTTGGTGCATAACACTTTACGGAAATTTCAAATCAAACTGAGAGAAACTTATAATCTACTCATGCTAATCTGGAACTAAAGGCACAACTTAGTCAAACAGAAAAGACCATTTAAGTAGAACCAAGCCAATGAACAAAATAAAGAAAACCCCAATAATAAAATATAACCAACCTTTGAGGTCTTAAATAAACTCTTAAAAATATACAAAGTTGGCAAGAATAAAAGATTCTAAAGGATAATTGAAAGTTGTACTAACAAAACTAATCTAAAAACACTACTCCTACATTATAACAGGAAAAATAAAGACCAATTTATCCTAATTGAGCATGTTTTGATATATGATACCACCTAACATCAAAATCAAAACTTGACATAGAATAAATCCAAAAATTGAACCGAGTAGTAATAAATTCAAAATTAAAACCCCTTCTATGTCAAGTTTTTTGGCTATCCTCTCCAAAAATTGAAAACCCTCTCAAAAGAGGCAACTTTGGCTCAAAATATTTATTGGAAATAAAATTTTCTATACGGAAGGGGTTCTATACTATAAAAATAAAAGTAAATCTATACAAAGACTTATAGCGATGGGCTCTGTGATTGATAGTTCTACTAGTGAGTTAGGTCTATGTGAATTTGAGAATTGTGCAACCGACAGAGACAAGAGAGACATGCGCAATGTAGAAAACCCTAGAAAATTGGAGAGAGAGCTATAAGGATTCTGATTTTGTTTCTAGAGTTTTGGTTAATGAAAAATGAAGAAGCTATGTTTAGAGTATTATCAAAATTAGAAAATTAAAAAAAAAGGTTTTGGCGGGATTAGCAAAAATTGAGGTGCAAAAATATGGAGGGAATTAAAAATCGTCCCAATCGAACTTTTTTCACAAGATTCATTTTCCAAGATAAATCTATTAGGACGGTTATGAAAACCGTCACATAAAACAAAACATGTGGCAACGGTCTCCACACAATTGCAATGGTTTAATAACCAAAGTGTATTGATAGCACCCAGATATTATTGTAACAGTTATAACCATTGCAATATCATGTCTATAGCAATAGTTTCATAACTATTGCCAAAAGGTTCGTTGCGATAGGCCCATTTTCCAGTAGTGAGACTGTCAATCGGTTATCATGTATGGTTTCCCCCTCTCAAGCCTGGTATGACTACGTGTATGGACCTGGATGTATAGTTGATACATTCTCACTCTGAAACACGCTGGGTTCTGGGTTCTGGGTTCACTATTCGTGTGAAAGGAGAAGCTTGTTGAAGGCCCAGGTGTTAATGGGTTATATTCTTTAGGGCCTGCTCTGTGTATTGGGCCTGTAGTCTTTTAATATGTAATATTCACACTTGTATTCATTATTTTTGGGTCTGTAATGATTTATGAACGAAAAACAGATGGGGAAATTAGTAAAAAGGGGTAGGTACTCTAATTCTCGCCCGCTCCGCTTCTGCGCCTTCTCTCCCATAGGTGCAGTCTCGCACCTTCGGCGAAATGACCGCATATGCGGTCTCAACACCTCCCCACCAAAATCGCACCTGCACCCTTCTTGGCCGCTTTCAAGTCCAAACTCAATCCATTTACCATTAGGATTTCACCCGAGGCCCTCGGGACCTCAACTAATTATACCAACATATCTCAAATCACATTACGAACTCAGTCAAGCCTTCAAATCACATCCAACAATGCCAAAACCATGAATCGCACTCCAATTCAAGCTTAATGAACTTTTTAATTCAAACTTCTTTATTCGATGTCGGAACCTATCAAATCACGTCTGATTGACTTCAAATTTTTCACACAAATCACATTTGACATTACAGAACTACTCAAACTTGTGGGATAAGAATCCAGCCCTGATATCAAAAAGTCCACTCCCGGTCAAACTTCTCAAAAACTTTTAAATTTCTAACTTTAGCCAAATAACTCCAAAATGACCTACAGACCTCCACATTCACTTCTGGACACGTTCCCAATACTAGAATCAGCATACGAAGCTATCCTCAAACTCAGAATCCAAACGGACATCGATAACATTGAAATGCACTTCAACCCAACTTTATGAAATTCTTCCAAAATGCTAACTTCCACAATAGGCGCTGAAACGCTTCCGGGTCATCCAAAACCCGATCCGAACATACTCCCAAGTCCAAAATCATCATACAAACCTGCTGAGACCTTCAAGTCTTGATTCCGAGGTCGTTTACTCAAAATCAACCCTTGGTCAGATTCTTCCAACTTTAAGCTCCCGAAATGAAAATTATCTTTTTAATTCAACTCTGAACTCCCTGAATCTCATTTCCGACTATGCGTACAAGTCATAATACCCGAAGTGAATTTGTTCATGGCTTCAAACTACTGAACGACGCGCTAGAGCTCAAAATGACCAGTCGGGTAATTATAGAAACTAATCAAACAATATGCCAACCAATCAAAATATACTCCAATACTCGCAATTTAACAATTTATAATAATTCCCAACTCCTCTAGAAAAGGCAATAAAGTCAACCCCCAGCCCATGTGCTTGGTTCCAAAAAATTTTGAACATAATTATTACCCATAGCACCACGAACTCAAATATATAATTTATTTTAAATTCCATATCCGATTTCGTGGTTAAAATCCAAAATCACACAATTTCTACAAAATTCCATATTTAAATCCACATTAAATTCATGTATTGAACTCATAATGTGTGGGAATTACTTAGCTTGCCATAGATGATAAACATCTCCCCTCAAAGAGCTCCAACAATTGCTCAATCCAAGTGAGAAGTGAAGGAAATGGGTCTATCCCCCCCCCCCC
>MU669508.1:223705-278543 GCA_026770625.1 Nicotiana glauca
TACACCCCAATTGCCGAACCCATAGACCAATTGTACGAGAGACTGAAGGTTGTTGTTATGTCACTGTCATCCCTGCCATCGCTATGGTGAATTCTTCCCAGTGGATCAACCCCAACAAAACATATGCCTATCATTCAGGCATGAAGGGTCATACCATCGATGAGTGTCGCACATTAAAAGATAAGATCCAAACACTTATCGACCCAAAGGTCATACAGGCAAAAGAAGTTGCACTAAATGTTTGTAGCAATCCTCTCCCAGATCACAGAGCTGAGGGAGTGAATGTGATAGAGACTGACGAAGAATGGGATCCGGTGGGGTCAATCAGACTCATTCAAGAGGGAGGTGATCCCGAAAAATCTCCAGTCACCCCCAAACCAATTGTGGTACAAACCCAAGCGTTGTTTGAAGTTGAGGTGTCTACACCCTCCGCCGAGATGGTAGCTCCCACTCCATCCTACAATTCTGATGACATCCCATGGGACTATATTGCAGAAGCAAGAGGAAAAGGGAAAGCAAAAATAGAGGAAATAGATACAGCACAAGGAATGACTAGAACTGGCATAATCTATACACTTGAGAACCTGGGAGGAACAAGCAAGGAAGCTTCGTCTAAGCTGCCTATTGTTGAAACTGACATTGATGCTCTTTAGAGAAAGGTACAAGGAAGAGAATACTCTGTTGTTGACCACTTGAATAGAACTCCCGCGTAGATATCCATCTTGTCACTGCTGCAAAACTCGGACACACAAAAAAATGCTTCGATAAAGGTGTTAAGTGAAGCTTATGTACCCACCAACACAATAGTGGGGAGATGGCTAACATGGTCGGGAAGGTATTGGAGAGCCACAAAATCACCTTTCATGAAGATGAATTACCACCAGAAGGACTGATACACAACAGGGTACTACACATCACGGTGCAGTTTTAGGATAAGTTTATCGCCAGGGTCCTGATAGATGGGGGTTCAAATCTCAACATATGCCCACTTACTACTATGAAGATATTAGGTAATGGTCCGCACGAGATACGGATGGGAAGCATGAATGTGAAGGCATTTGATGGATCTCAAAGAGCCACCATCGGAGAAATTAACCCAGTCTACAAATGGGCCTGACTTGGTTTGATGTCGAGTTCCAAGTGCTGGATATATCTTCTACCTACAACCTATTGTTGGGACAACATGGATATATGATTCCGAAGTAGTGGCTTCAACCCTGCATCAGGCTGTAAAATTTGAATGGAATCATCAGGAAGTAATTATTCATGGAGATGGAAGTAATCTCATCTACACCAATCAGATAGTTCAAGTCATCGAAAATAGGAAGAAGCTGGGTGGAGAAAAATACCATCGCATTGAGCGAGTCAACGTAATTGAAAAGGACTGATGGTGGAGGAATAAGATAGAAAGCATATTGCTATGGACAGGGTATGAACCTGGCAAAGGTCTCGGCAAAAACCTTCGAAGGATCACCAAACCCATACAACTGTAGTGTCATGGCACAACTTTTGGAATCGAATATGAATACACACGGCAATAATATCATAATTGGTCACCATCATGGCGTGCTCCTTATTATCCACTAGAACAACCGGTGCCACATCTGGATCAGACATTCTATCAAGCTAAAATGATGTGGGGATATGAGGAAGATGAAATCTTAGGTGGTATGAGGAAGTTGTTCCTAAATTAAGAAGATATGGACGACAGTGCAATAGTTGAGGAGGAGGAGGAAGACCTTACCATTCTGACCATGGAGAAAGGAGTTGTTCTCAAGAGCTGGACTGCTACACCATCCCGGGCCCATCGAGTTCCTGGGTAGCCTGGCAAATTAGCATGGATTACTTTTAAAATAGTTTTGAGAATTTAATATATTTTTTTGTATTTTGTTTTGAAATAATTGCTCGATTCATCAATCCACACTTGTTGACGTTTAAAGATTTTATTAATGCATTATTGCTTTTTGTATTTATTATTATTCTTTACATTTTCTTTTCAACATTATTATTATCTACCCCGATGAACATACGACTATGACATGTTATGAGACAACGCAATATAAAGATAGTGATTCAGAGGACCTGGAAGATGACATAATACCTATGGAAATTATTAGAGAAGTGGAAAACTTTGAAAATAAGCCAAAGTCTAATTGGGAGGAAACTGAGGCCGTTAACTTAGGTGATTTTGAAATGGTCAAGGAAACACATATAAGCATTCATCTATCACTGTTAGAGAAGGAAGAGTACATTAGATTCCTAAAAGAGTATGAAGATATCTTTGCATGGTCCGAAGAAGATATGACTGGTTTGAGCATATCTATAGTGGCTCACAAGCTACCCTAATCCCACGCGTCCACCAGTAAAACAGAAGCTCAGAAAGTTCAAGCTAGATATGAGTTTGAAGATAAAAGAGGAGGTCACCAAGCAAATCAAAGCCAAGGTTCTTAGAGTGGTCGAATGTCACGACCTAAACCGATGGGCTGCGAGAGCCACCCGGTACCTTACTCAACCGAGTACCAACATAACATATCCTTTTTATTACATCATTATGGGTAAATAGGCCAGAAGGGCCGTCATGAGGCAACAAGAATAAAATATGAGGCAACACTCAACATAAAATGACCCAACCTGATATAGAAACTTATAAATGTGACATAAGGGTCTATAAGGCCAAGATTATCATTTGTAAACTCAAAATATAGGCCAACAAGGCCATACAAGTATCCATATACATGATATCTATCTAAAATTCTCTAAGAGTATATAAACATCATAAGGCCGGGATAGGGCCCCAATATACTAATCAATACATGTCAAATATATACTGACCAAATAAGCAACTCCGGAGAAAATAGAGCGAACCAACACCTTCTGCTGAGCTGACAACCTACTTGGAGGACTCTCGATCTGTCTATCAGGACCCGTGGGCATGAAACGTAGTATCCCCAGGAAAAAGGCTCATTAGTACAAATGATGTACCGAGTATGTAAGGATTGAAAATTAGTAAATAATAGACATGAGAGAAACATGGAGTAAAAGACTTAACATGTATATTCGAATAGCTCTGTGAATTATTTAATATTTAAAATGCGATGCATATGCTTACAAATCTCATACCATGCATAGGTATATGCTTTTATAATATCATCAAGCCTCTGAGGGCATCCCATCATATCATCTCGGCCACTATGGGAAAAATCATCAACGTATACCAGTTGATCAAGTGGTGGTGCGTATATAACGTCGTAACTCGTTCCCATATCCCATATACATATAATATACATGTATATAACGCCATCTGGTTATGGGTCAATGTACATGTATAAATGAATGCGATGTATAAGAAGTGAGTTAATAAGATATCTCAGTATGTCATAACATCATTATGTCTTTGATTTATATCATGAAATAAACTTTATCAACTTATATATTTTCTGAGACCCATGAACAGATGACAGAATAATCGGACACATGGGGAATCAAGAATATAGGTAATTCTAGTATTTCTATGAATAGAGTCGTTTATGAAAGTTGTGCATTTGCTCATTTCGTTTATATCATATGAATCATGCCAAAAGGAAAGAAGGGATAGCCTTAACATACCTGAACCGATTCTCCTGAAAATCCCTCTAACACACATTAATTGTGATAAAACATGTAATAGTCGATCGAAGTAGGGGAAAATCCGTATAATATTCTTGAGAAAGATTACACCGTACTCCCTTACAATCGCAAAATCTCGTAGCTATTATTCTAAGAAGTCTCGTAGTATAACTTCGGATGACTTTTGCTGAAGCCTTCTTTGACATTGTAGAGATTCAAAATGAATTAGAGATGTCTCTTTAATCTTTGTGTGTGGCCCCACTTGATAAGGCTTACTTATCCAAGCAATTTCCCTAATTATGCCACCAATCCTTTAGCCAAAAGAGTCACCATTTGGGCTTTGAGACATTCCTCACTTGCTACCACGTTTGTTGGGGGGGGGGGGTTTAGCTTATCCAAAATTTATAATTAATTAGCTAATCTCCTCCAAAAATCATTATACTCAATTATTCACATAATTAAGAATTATCTCAAATTACTTAAAATATTACTCACTTTTAACACACTTTATATACCTTACTATAATGGCCATGTGGTACCTTGTATGGTACTAGTCCATAAATGTGGTGTTGATACCCAATTTTGCCCTTATATTTTCTAAAATAGATATATACTTTCAAAACATCATTTTTACATCATTATTTTGTTTAGAAATCTATGCAAGTATTTTTTATAATTTTTCATAATTTTTAGAGCTTTAAAATTTATTTTCCTGTATTTAAATCACTTGAATATTAATTAATTAGTCCTTTAAATTATTTTTGTGATGACTTAATTGACTACTATTATTATTTGCATCTATAATACATATTTCAAATATTTTACTTTATTTTATATAATTGCATTAGTATCTTTATGCTATTTGCACAATCTTGTAATAGTAGCCCATATTTTACAATTTTATTGCATTTGCCATTTTTATTCAAGGCCAAAATAATATATTACATTTTAATAATCCTCTACTATTATTTTAAAGTATTAATTTGCATAAGTATCATTTTTATATTTTATTTAAGTATTTTTTATTAAATTATTTTTCCTTAATTACCTATTTTAAAATTTAGCCCGAAATTGGGATTAATTTCGGACCATTAAGGTCCAAATAGACCCCTGGCCCAATAACCTCATCAGCCCATACGACCCTCCAAAAAACCGACTCAGCTTGTTAAATCCCAGCCATTGATCAAAATTGATCACGGCTCACAACATTTCCCCTCACTCTACTTATATCCCCTCACCTAAACCCTAATCCCCATTTCTCTTCATCAGCCACCCTTAAACACTCCTCCCTCACTCATAAACCCTAGCCTCCCTCTTAATCTTCACTGAATCCGTCTCAATCATTGATTCCTTCCATGATTTTCTTTCCTTTTATGTGTTATCTCAGTATTACTTGTAAAACTATGGTATCATTTTGTACTTGCCTATACTTGAAAAGTACCATCTCTCATATTTGGGCCCGTTCAACTTCAATCCCTAGGATCTGGAGAATATCTCGTCCATATACATGGAAGAATAGTTGATTTCTCATACCAGTAGACGGATTTTCAAACGTTAAACCCTAATTAGGGTTTGATTTTCGATTTCTTTCCTTTACTGGTTGCTTTATGATTGCATGTATGTTTTTCCTTTCTTTGTTAATGATTGATTGACTTCTTTCCTTACTTACTCGCCCGATTTAGCTGTTATATAAACCCCTCCCCATTCCTCTTTGAAATAGACCTTTAATCACTAGATTCACTTAAAAATTGAAGCTATTACTCTATTATTCTCTCATTCCCTTGTTCTATACATTGGTTCTTGGCCGGCTGAAAGTCAAGGCCATCCGAATTTGATATTTTAACCTTTGTTGTGCGAGCACTTCCCGTGGTTCATTTGAAGCACTTGGGAACTCTGACGCACTAAGATTATGGGTTCTTGCTCTTCGTTGATATTCATAGTAATGTGGAATTTGTTCTTTATTGTTGTCTGTTTAACTGGTAAGTCACTTGGCTTTTACACTTTTGTTCTTCTATATTCATGATTTGCATATTCATACTTCTGAATTCGTGACCGAATGTGTTTCTGGGCTATCTCTATGTATAGTTTTACTAGCATTGAAATCGTCTTATGATCTGAACCTCTTTAGCATTTGATTTTTACCTAAATTTTCAGTTTTTGAGATATGTTATCTGAATATGCTTCACCTGAGTAATTTAGACCTTCTTAAGTTCATTTAGCCTAATGTGTTGGTACCTGAATGTCTACATTTGTTGTTTTACATGAGCTTGTTTCTCTACTCTATTCAGGATTCCTGTCATGACTGACACGCATCTATAATAGGTTTTAATCTATGTTAAGACCGTCACTATTAACTATGACTTGATCCCCTGCTAATGTGTCACTCGGCATAGCTTTGGTTTGCTTGATTTTGTAGCCTTAGTGATTATTTGGGACCTTTAGAATGGATATCTCGATCCGCACAATGTTTGATACTATTTTGCTTCATGATGTAAGTTATCATGTATGTCTATTGATATTGGGATAGATACTTAACATAATTTAGACCCCTAGGCTTTAAACTCTATAAGTTAGTGCTCAACCTAGACTTGTTTGGTATTATTCAACTTTGTATATTAATCTTGCCATCTCAGGAAACCTTATTCTCCTCTAACTCTCTCAATGTGTTTTTTGCCAATATGTTACATCTTGTTAAGTGTTGAACCTATAATAGCAGCCCGCCTCTAAGTCTTTTGACCCTCTTAACCAGCACGTTCTGTATTTTAGGCAACTTTGTGATGTCTGTTTTCTAAAATACAAGTTGTAAGCACGTGATTTTTGTCCTATATGAGAATTACTCCCAAAAAATTTAAAATAAAATAGTTTTGTCTTATTTGCAATTTTTGCGGATTTTGTGTTTGCGTTTGTGTGTGCATGTTTATTTGTTTAAATTAATAAAAATATAAAATATGTTGCATTTGCATTTAGGATTTAATTCTACAATAAGAAGTAATTAAGTTTGTTTTACAAAATAAAAAAAATCACAAAAATAATGTAGTTCGTATTTTTTAGCATTTAATGTCTGATTGTGCGATTTTGTTTTCCAATTGTTAGTCGATTATGTGTGATAATTGTAATTATGAATTAATTAAAATTTTCATAAGTTAATTTGATTTATAAATCAATGTAGGATTTTGGTTTTTAATTTGGAAAATTAGTTTAAGAAGAAAAAGAAACAAATAAAACAAGAAAAAGAAAAAATTGGATTGGGCCTAGACCCACCCCTTTTTGCCCGTTCAAACAGGCCCAAATGACCCCGGTCCAATCCATCTCAAAGACACCCCAAACGGCGTCATTTTGGGGAAGCCCTGATCAGGGCCGTCGACTTAAATCGATCCAACGGCTCGAAATCCATCTCCCTTACCCATGCCCTGACCCAACCTGCTCAGACCAAGACCAACCCGGTCCCTTTGCCATTGAACGACATCGTTTCACTTAAGTGAACGATCCTGGCCGTTGATCTCATTTGATCAAACGGCCATGATCATTTCCCCCCTGGTATATAAACCTAATCTCCTACCCAGTCCCCCTCATAGCCAAACCCTTCCCCTTCCGTCTCTCATCCTCAGAGACTTGAACCCCTCCCTGAAACCCTAGCCGCCACCCCGCCCTTTCGCCTGAAACCCAGCGGCAACAACACCGCCGGCCACCCAAATAACACCCCTGAACCTTCTAGCCACCCTCTCTACGAATCCATGTTCTATTTATTTCGAATCTCAACGGAACTCTTCAAATCTTCAATCGAAGATCGTTCAAAAAAACCTCACCTTCTCCGATTAACCCCAAACTTACACCACTAAGCCTCCTGACCTCCCTCGTTCCCAAATCACCCCTACTTTTGTTCGAATCCCATTAGAACTAGTCGAATCTTAAATCGACTAACAAACCCTAGAAGGACCAAAACTGAACCTGTACGAGATTAGAAAAAGTGGGGGTTCTAATCGACTTTAGTCGAGTGTTCTCATTAGAGAACACTTGATTAAAGTCCATTGTTACCTCAAAAGGTTCAAGTCGAAGGTCAAACGAGTAGAGTTCGTTTGTTTCTGATTTTGAGGTATTTTCCTCTCTTTTTCTATTCTATTTTTTATTATTGTTTATTTGTGTAAGTTGCGTTGTATCTTTGTCTGATTGATTTTTCTTTATTTTAGTCGATTATCTTATCCTCCTCTTCTGGACCTTTTTCTTGGTTCATCTTTCTTCTGATTGATTAGCACGTATTGTAGGCATTTGAATCATTTGAATATGTTTGTGCGATAGTTTGGTTCAATTCTGAATTTTTCTTTTTCTGGTTTTGGTCAAATTCTATGTGATCCTTCATCTCTACTTCTGTTGTTTAGTGTTCACATGTCAATGTAGCTAATTCAAAGCAATAAGTTGGTAGTTTAATCGGGTTTTGAGGTGATTCTGATCCAAATGATGCATGCCTGGTTGTCCTCTTATAAGAATAATTTGGTAGTTTGAATTATTCAAGTTTTGGTTTGATTAGTGTCTATTGAAGTCTTATTTTATATGTGTTGAATCTGTAGTTGTTTGGTAGTTGTTTGAAGTTAACTAAGCTATTGTTCTGAAACTCCCTAATGCATAGTTTTATTCCTGGAATTCTTTACCGGTTTTCAAATTGATCATTACGTACAGTGTAGTTAATTTGCCTACAGCTGAGTAGAATAGAGTTCTAGTTAGTCAAGGGGAGGGTTTAGTTACCTATTAAGGAATTTCAGTGAACATCAGGGGGTAATTTGGTGAGTCTGAAAGTTTGAAAATGTTTAAGTTGAATGGTTTGTCCACTAAGTGCTAATATAACATTAAACGAATGTATTGTTTAATACTTAGTGTGTTGGGAAACATAATAGCATGGGGGGGGGGTGATTGAATACTATAAGCTGCCTATGCCTTTGAATAAAAAAGGGGGACAAGACATATGGTAGTGGGGAACAAGGGACTAAAACAAGAACAAGGTATATAGGAGTGGGGTTCTAAAGCGGATGGGCAGCAGGTTGGTCTAATAGTTTAAGTTTTTCAAGAGTAGGAAGGGGTCTGTTTTGGGATATAAATAAGAGAAGTTTGGACAGAGTTAGCGGCTGGTTTTTGCATCCTGAAAATCCGTTTCGGAGAGAGTTTTAGGAGATCATTTTAAAAGTTATCAAAGAGGACATGTTGAGAGGGTTTAAGCAGTCAGTTTAGTTCAACTAATACTGTTTCATTGAAAACTAAAGAGAATTTCAACTTTAACTATCAAGTTATATTTTCGAGTTCATCTTTGATTGTTGGTACTGCATTTCGATTGGTATTCGGTTGAAACTAAGCTGTTTTGGGGGTCAGCTATTGGGTGTTATTATTCTATTGTTACCGGGTCTCATTTTGGTCTATTTTGGGTGATTTACTGGTTGTTTGGAGTTGTTCTATTGCTGCTGTGTGGTTGTTGTGTTATCTGCTTCTGCTGACTTCCTCCTTTTGTTCTTGTATTTCCATTATCCAGGTACATGTTCTAAAGCTCTCAAATCTAATGGAAAGGAAGTAAAGGAGTTGTTTGAAGGGGGTCCTTGAAATTCCCCTGTGTTTGTTTTGTGCTTAATACAAATGTATAAACAGTAGCTTATCTGATATCTCGCATCATGTATTAGAATGAAATTTGAATGTATAAATTGGGCTGTTGAATCTATTTCTACAAACATGTGAATATCAATTGTAATTAATCTTGGTTTGTGATTACTAGTTACGAAATATATTGTAGTTAATTCATTTCCAGTTTAGTAAAAATATTTTCAAATAGTTTATGCGTCACAGAACAGGTTCAAATAGTTCAAATGGAAACCAGCCTGTCGGTTTAATATGTCTAGTTCTGAAATTGCGAGTTCACTTGGGTAAAGAACATCATTTTAAATAGCAATTTGAATAATGGTAGTAACTAATGTTAGTTCTCAAATGTTAGTGATTAACATTAGCCTGATGTCAGTTTTTTTTAAGCATTGACGCATTCTTCAAAAGTCGTAAAAAGAGTTCAAAAAATGGCTTTGTACTACACATAATTAATTCCAATAGTCCAATTCATTTAATAAAGCTAAGTTTGAATTAGATCGAAATGGCAGCTGGTTCGTTAATATTGGAAACGGTAGGTGGTGGATTTTAAGTTAGGTAGGAGGTTCAAACTAGAAGGTGTCTCCTTTGTTTGGACCCAGACTTGAACTTGAAGCCCGAACTTCTAACGTTAATTGATTATGATTTATTCTTAGAGACAAAAATATAGAAAATCATAGTCGCTTTTAGGTTTACTTTTTTAAAACAATAAACGAGATGAGCCTCGCCGAACGAAGTACATATATTACAAGGCCCACAACAATTGGTTAAAATAAATACCTAGAATTCTGGATGGGCCATTTAGAAAATTTTACGGCCTTTTCCAAAATAATATCACGATAGTCACCTCAGGCGCGTTCTTTAATAATTTTACCTTCCTAAATTCGGGGGTGCATTTCATGCGACCCAAATCCAAATCTCCAAAAAATTGAATAAAATGTGTAGAGGATCCGGGTGCATTTCATATGACGTGATCCAAAAATATATTTTAAATGATGTTCAATTTTCCTTAAAATTAATTAAAAGCGGTAAATAATTTAAAATTGCACTATATGTTTGAACATATGTTAAAAATCAAATAATTTAGCCAAATATAACAGTTAAGCGACCGTGCTAGAACCACGAAACTCGGAAATGCCTAACACCTTCTCCCGGGTTAACAGAATTCCTTATTCGGATTTCTGGTTCGTAGACTGTAATATAGAGTCAACTTTTTCCTCGATTCAAGATTCAAACCGGTGACTTGGGACACCATAAATCTCTAAGTGGCGACTCTAACTCTTAATAATAAATCCCGTTTTGGTTGTCCTTTAATTGGAAAAACTCCCTCTATTACACCCTTCGCGGGGTGTAGTAGGTAAAAAGGAGGTGTGACAGCTCTCGCGACTCTGCTGGGGATAAGAACCCAGAACCACTGGTTCAGGGTTAGAAATTCGAGCTTAGAATAATTGTTATATTTGGCTTTACCTGATTTTTGTTACATGTTTGGACCTAAGGTGCTAAATGCTTCTTTTTACCGCTTTGATAATTTGTGAACTGTATATAAATTGTTACGAACCCATCTCCTCTCCGAGTCTTCTAAATCATAAAGAATGGTGCACTTCGTGTGAATTTTTTCTGTCTAGAGTCATATCCCATTTAGAACGAGGTTCGGATAAGTTGCTAAGCCGGCGGAGCTTCTGTATCCCCGATACGCTGCCCCCCTCGGCTCGAGTTGTCCGCTCGGGTAAGCCAGGTCTAGAACAATAAACCCAGCTTTTGAACCTAGAATAACACAGTTCCATGTCGGATCCCTAGTAGGAAGGTTTTTTTGTATCACGTGCATTTGACTTAGGGGACTCAACACATGGGTTGGGTCTGTCTAGGACAGGTGTACCTGAAATGAAAAAGACCATCCTGATGCATCTTACTTGCTATTTGTACATTTATTTGCTTCAGACTCGCATGCTGACCGGCTTTTGGAATATTTAAGAAAAAAAAAAGAAAAAAAGTAAAAGGGAATAATAGAAAAGCAAAAAGAGAAAGAAACAAACGAAAGTTTGGGAAATTTTCAAAAGGAGCGCAATTATAAGAAGCCGGAATGACGCACGTAACTGAAGCAAATGCATGATAGAAAGGTTTAACTGCCTAGGTGCATTGCATCCCTGATATGTGTTGACCTATCTATCAAATGCCCTAACGCTAACGTGATGGCTCTATTTTGTTGTGTTCATATCCAAAAAGGTGGTTGGTTGTGGTTCTAAAATAACTCTTCCCTGTAACACAAAGGCAAAGGACAATGGCAGAGAACCTCAGAACTGAGTGGGTTGGTACCGATGCCCGACGACAGCTGGTTGAACGAAACAACGGGTTGATAGAAGAAGTGGAAATGTTGAGACAGCATGTGGCAGACATGTATCGGGCATGGATGGTTAGGAAAGTGCCACCCCCGCCACCACCTAGCTTCCTGGACTCTGTCCTTACCCAAACACCGAACGCAATGCCGGGTGATCTCCCACACTCTCCATATTTGCCCGCTTATGACAATTTTCCCAGCCACTCGAGTAGCTCCATCACCCGTGTCCAACTATATTTTCCCAACGCTACTCCCCTCCCCGACGCTACTTCTCTCCAAGGGACTCCCAAAGTCATGTTTCACTTTCCAAGTACCCAGCTCCACAAAATGCCTATCCATCCCCACGAGCATACCAGAAACCCCCTGGGTCCAGTTTTAGGCCAAATCAGGCATTCAGGAATGAGAGGTTGCTGAAACGAGAAAGGGCTCTCACCCCTATTATAGAATCTTATGCAAGTCTGTTTGAAAGGCTAAAACATGCTAGCCTGATTAAGCCACTCCCCGGATATACTCCAGATCCACGTGCAAGAAGCTTTGATCCTACTGCCCGATGCGCGTACCACTCAAATGTCTGAGGGCATAGCATTGAGAGTTGTCGTTTGTTAAAAAGGGAAGTAGAAAAAATGATTCACAAAGGAGCAATTGTGATCGACGGCAGTAATAAAGAGCATGTGAATCCTCTTGGGATATTGACTAAAGTTGAAGATGCTGAAGTAGATAGTGGTCTTGGCAGTATTGGTACGAAGCTCAGTGGCTAAAAGGTCATATTTGGTAATTGGGAAGACTCTCCATTCCTTGGTTAGCCGGGGTAGAGCTTTGGTGGTTTATTTTGATTGTCATTTCTGTTGCCCGGGTTATTCTTAGGTTTGTGAACCAGATATTGTCTTATGTCAAACCCTTATATTCTTCCATTTTGTCATAGCGGTTTGCTTAAGTTTTGTCCTGGTTGGATTCAAGGCTGTACTCTGGTATGTTTTGTTTGTTTAGTTGTTCAAACCGTATCACCGTTAATCTAATACAAAATCCGGTCTTTCATTATTTCCAGTCATTTTCTTTATTTAGTTCTTTATCCTTTTGTTGTGTCTTTTGTTCAACGCCAATTCTAGTGACATGATGTGCGCGCACAGCTAGGCCTGATCTTAAAAGTTAATCATAAAACCATTGGGAGATGATCGTGGCACTTAAGGGAAATAAGAACATATTGATATCATTTGATGACCCGAGCCATGTGAAACTGGGGCTGATAGAACATAAAGAAACCTTATATTTCATGCGACATCAGTTTGAAATTAAAAACAAGTTTGCCCAAATTGGCAAGGGTCGTTCATGATAATGAAAATGAGAGTGTCGCCCAACGGTACTTCTTGACGGATGAAAAGGAAAATATGTGGATATGGTTATCAAGTCTGGCACAATCTGAAGATGTTACAAATCTTTGTTTAAACGCATTGTCTGTGCTTGGCGTGTTTTGAAAATTGGAATGACGAAGGCATTTTATTCTTGCTATCCAAACACTTTATCCTTCGTTAACCCTTTGAGCCTTATTTTTTTTCTTTCATACCCCTCCTTCGGAATCAGTATCAAAAATTAGAAACACAAACATGGAAGATAAAGAAAAAAAAACAACAACAGAAACAACAAAAACAACAAAAAATGAGAGAAAGAAGAAGAAAAGAAAAATGATTAAGGAAAACGAGGAATTGGGAACTACGTTTGACCCGATTCCTCAAAGAGGATACGTAGGCGCTTCACAGCTCGGTCATAGTGTAACATAGTGTATCATAGTTTAACATAATGTTACATAGTGTAATATAGTGTTACATAGTGTAACATAATGTAACTAAAAATCAAAAGTGCCCAAGCAAAAAACTGGGGCAGAGGTTGCGTTTGTTGCAAATAAATCTAGTTCCGGAGGTTGTAATTTTGAACCCAAATTGATGTATTTTTTGAGCCTTCAAATACCCTTTCTTTCTAGCCCTATCCAAATCCCACATTACGGTCCAAAGAAAGACCTTCCGATCAGTCTTCAAAAGAGGCCAAGTCAGGCAAATAAGAGAGTCTTTTCAGAATATAACACTCTGATTCCCAATAGAAAAGACTCTGATCCCCAACAGAAAAGAAATATGAGAGTCTTAGCAGTGACACCCCAATCCCCAGCTGAAAAGTAACACAAATGAGAGAGTATTATCAGTGAAAACCTTCACGGACACCATAAGGCGATGAAAGCTGAGAGAAAAAAAAACAAAATGAGAGAGGCTTGATAGTGAAAACTTTTGGGCACTACAAGTCGAATAAGATTGAGAAACAGATGGGAAATCACCAGACGAAGATTATGAAAGACGATTAACGACGGAGGATAGGCCACGTGTGCATGTCATGACCATTAGAGTTGGTATCCGCGTTTGATAGGCTTTTATAGTTTTCTTATTAGAGAATCATCTTTTTCCTTCGTCTTTTATTTTGTCCCCTTTTATCTTTCTCCTTTCATCGAAAAATTCCCCAACAGAGTCTATTTGGTCTAAACAAGTGAGAAATGACTTCAAAATTTGCTATCAGCCTTCCAATTATACAAGATGAGATCTGACTAGTACATCCAAGTGGTATAAGTCAGGAAAGAACAAGCGCAAGGCCAGTGTCAAGAAGGATATCCCAAGCGAGAGGAGATTGACAAAGGGATGGACCCGTGTCAGGAGATGGGCATAAATCGGAGGTTCATATAAGACTCAAAGGTCGGGGAAATGCTTGTTCCCGAGCTATGCCACAAAGAAGAGGGACATCCCTAGCAGCAAAGGCTATTTTTAGTGACACGGATGAATGAAGAAAGTGGTTCATCAGCAAAACAAGCAAGATNTCGGCCAAGTTTCAAGATGGCCAGACGAAGCAAAGCAGGGAAAGTCGTTCAAATACCAGTAGGAATATCATCCCCAGCAAATAATATCATCCCCAACAAGTTTTGATAGTGTAAGACAACGCAGAGCAGTGAAGGAGAAAAGGAGAACCATCCCCAGCAGGAGCATCACAACCAACCACCGAATTTTAAACTGACATAATTTTCTTTGATTTGAAACAGGGATGGGGAATGTCATTGATGACGGAGAGGCATGATACAAGGAAGATTATCAAACTGGGGCAGAAAATTTTCTTTCCATTTTGAAAATTTTCTGGAAATCAGGTATCCACTTGGGGAAGAAGGAAGATAAGACAAGTCTTAGGGGCAGTAGGCTTTGAACCAGTGCTATCCCCAGCAGTGTTGGAAGAAAGAAAATAACAAGTTTTAATGAAGGAAGTGGTATCCCTAGCGAACAGAACAAAAGGATAAAACTTGTGCTCAGAAAATGCAAAAGCCATTGTCATCCCCAGCAGTTTTCAGAAGAATGAAGCACCAGTTTTGAAGGAATGAAAATTCCTCGGTAAGGTTATCCCCAACAGTTTTCAAAGGAACGAAACACAAGTTTTCAAAGGGGGAAGATAATATAGTTTAGAAAAAGAAAAAAAATCCTCCAGTATCATTATCCTCAGCTGATAACATTTTTATCCCCGGCAGTGTTGAGAGAAAATAAAAATTTTGAAGGAAGTAGTTTTGAAAAGAAAAAAAAGAAAAAAATAAAAGAAGAAGAAAAAAGAAAAGAAGAAGGGGAAGAAAGGAGATTCCCCCCAGCAGTATTATCCCTAGCAGGTTAGTAAATAATTCCCAGTAGTGTTATCCCCAACAGTTTCGAGGGAAGACAACACGCGTTTTTAAGGGAAGCAGTTCTGAAAGAAGGTAATTCAGGTAGAAGGAAATGGTCCAGGAGGCAGGGGAAACAATGGCAACGAGTGCAGTTTTAAAGTTGTTGAAGTCAAGAGCCCACCTGAAGAGAGGAATGGCGATTTATTTTCAAAATTGATGCTGAAGTCAGGAGCCCGCCTGAAGAGAGGAATGGCGATTTATTTTCAAAGTTGATGTTGAAATCAGGAGCCCGCCTGAAGAGAGGAATGGCGATTTATTTTCAAAGTTGTTGTTGAAGCCAGGAGCCCGCCTGAAGAGAGGAATGACGTTTTATTTTCAAAAGTTGTTGGTAAATTCAGGAGCCCACCTGAATAGAGGAATGGCGATTTATTTTCAAAGTTGATGTTGAAGTCAGGAGCCCGCCTGAAAAGAGGAATGGCGATTTATTTTCAAAATTGATGCTGAAGTCAGGAGCCCTCCTGAAGAGAGGAATGGCGATTTATTTTCAAAGTTGATGTTGAAGTCAGGAGCCTGCCTAAAGAGAGGAATGGCGATTTATTTTCAAAGTTGATGTTGAAGTCAGGAGCCCGCCTGAAGAGAGGAATGGCGATTTATTTTCAAAGTTGTTGTTGAAGTCAGGAGCCCGCCTGAAGAGAGGAATGGCGTTTTATTTTCATAAGTTGTTGATAAAGTCAGGAGCCCGCCTGAAGAGAGGAATAGCGTTTTATTTTTCAAAGTTGATCTTGACGTCAGGATCCCGCCTGAAGAGAAGAATGGCGATTTATTTTTAATTTGTTGTTAAAGTCAGGAGCCCGCCTGAAGAGAGGAATGGCAATTTATTTTAATGGGCGATTTATTTTCAAACTTGATGTTGAGGTCAGGAGCCCGCCTGAAGAGAGGAATGGCGATTTATTTTCAAGTTGTTGTTGAAGTCAGGAGCCCGCCTGAAGAGAGGAATGGCGATTTATTTTCAAAGTTGATGTTGACGTCAGGAGCCCGCCTGAAGAGAGGAATGGCAATTTATTTTCAAGTTGTTATTAAAGTCAGGAGCCCGCCTGAAGAGAGGAATGGTGATTTATTTTAATGGCGATTTATTTTCAAGTTGTTGTTGAAGTCAGGAGCCCGCCTGAAGAGAGGAATGGCGATTTATTTTAAAAAGTTGATGTTGAAGTCAGGAGCCCGCCGGAAGAGAGGAATGGCGTTTTATTTTCGAAGTTGTTGTTGAAGTCAGAAGCCCGCCTGCAGAGAGAAATGGCGATTTGTTTTTCAAAGATGTTGTTGAAGTTAGGAGCCCGCCTGAAGAGAGGAATGATGATTTATTTTCAAAGTTGTTGTTGAAGTCAGGAGCCCGCCTGAAGAGAGGAATGACGATTTATTTTCAAAAGTTATTATTGAAGTCAGGAGCCCGCCTGAAGAGAGGAATGGCATTTAATTTTCAAAGTTATTATTTGAGGTCGGTAGCCCACCCGTATAACAGAGGAATACATTCCAGTCTTTACATTTCGAGTGTTGAAGTCAGTAACCCGCCGGAAGGCAGAAGGTTACAACAAAAAATCCCCAGCATAAATCCAAATTCAGAAATCAGAAAGAAGGCAACAGCGATTGGAAGACGGCATTTCAGGTTTCGAAGAAAAATAACTCGAAGCTTACAAGAAGGAAATAAGCAGTTCAAGTTCGGCAATCAAGAGAAGCCGACGAGTCAAGTCAGAAAGAAAGAAACATCGGAGGAAATAAGGCCACCAGAAACACTGGAAGAGCAAGTTTAAGAGCTAGATAAGATTTTGTAACTCGTAGACAAGTTTAGTCTAGTTTCTTATTTTCTGTTTAGCATGGTGTAATAAGGAGGGTGGTAAGCAGCGTCAGCAACAGCAACAACAGTAACAGTAAAATCACAGTTCCACGGTAGTCCCAGCTACCAAAACTTCCCGAACTACATCGACCTGATTCCCTTTTAGCCAGGGATATGTAGGAGACCTTTTGAAGTAAAGGTTCGGTCAAATCATTCAAAAATGCTTCACACGGAGTACTCAAACGGGCAAAAATCGCTCGCTCACTTTACCTTTGCACGAAAACTCTTCGTGTTTTCGGACAAAGAGGGGCAGCTGTAAGCACGTGATTTTTGCCATATATGAGAATTACTCCCAAAAAAACTAAAATAAAATAATTTTGTGTTGTTTGCAATTTTTGCAGATTTTGTGTTTGCGTTTGTGTGTGCATGTTTATTTGTTTAAATTAATGAAAATACAAAATATGTTGCATTTGCATTTAGAATTTAATTCTACAATTAGGAGTAATTAAGTTTGTTTTACAAAATGAAAAAAATCTCAAAAATAATGTACTTCGCATTTTTTAGCATTTAATGTCCGATTGTGCGATTTTTTTTCCAATTGTTAGTCGATTATGTGTGATAATAGTAATTATGAATTAATTAGCATTTTTATAAGTTAATTTGATTTATAAATCAATGTAGGATTTTGGTTTTTTATTTGGAAAATTAGTTTAAGAAGAAAAAGAAACAAATAAAACAAGAAAAAGAAAAAATCGGATTGGGCCTAGACCCACCCTTTTTTGCCCGTTCAAACAGGCCCAAATGACCCCGGTCCAGTCCATCTCAAAGACACCCCAAACGGCGTCATTTTGGGGAAGCCCTGATTAGGGCCGTCGACTTAAATCGATCCAACGGCTGGAAAACCATCTCCCTTACCCATGCCCTGACCTGACCCGTTCAGACCAAGACCAACCCGGTCCCTTTGCCATTGAACGACATCGTTTCAATTAAGTGAACGATCCTGGCCGTTGATCTCGTTTGATCAAACGGCCAGTATCATTTTCCCGCCTGGTATATAAACCTAATCTCCTACACATCCCCCCCCCCATAGCCAAACCCTTCCCTTTCCGTCTCTCATCCTCAGAGAGTTGAACCCCTCCCTAAAACCCTAGCCGCCACCCCGCCCTTTTGACTGAAACCCGGCGGCAACAACTCTGCCGGCCACCCAAATAACACCCCTGAACCTTCTAGCCACCCTCTCCACGAATCCATATTCCGTTTACTTCGAATCTCAACGGAACTCTTCGAATCTTCAATCGAAGATCGTTCAAAAAAACCTCACCTTCTCCGATTAACCCCAAACTTACACCACTAAGCCTCTTGACCTCCCTCGTTCCCAAATCACCCCTACTTTTATTCAAATCCCATTAGAACTAGTCGAATCTTAAATCGACTAACAAACCCTAGAAGGACCAAAACTGAACCTATCCGAGATTAGAAAAAGTGGTGGTTCTAATCGACTTTAGTCGAGTGTTATCAGTAGAGAACACTCGATTAAAGTCTGTTTTTATCTCAAAAGGTTCAAGTCGAAGGTCAAACGAGTGGAGTTCGTTTGGTTTCTGATTTTGAGGTATTTTCCTCTCTTTTTCTATTCTATTTTTTATTATTGTTTATTTGTGTAAGTTGCGTTGTATTTTTGTCTAATTGATTTTTCTTTATTTCTATCGATTATCTTCTCCTCTTCTTCTGGACCTTTTTCTCGGGTCATCTCTCTTCTGATTGATTAGCATGTATTGTAGGCGTTTGAATCATTTGAATACGTTTGTGCGATAGTTTGGTTCAACTCTGAATTTTTCTTTTTCTGGTTCTGGTCAAATTCTATGTGATCATTCATCTCTACTTCTGTTGTTTAGTGTTCATATGTCAATGTAGCTAATTCAAAGCAATAAGTTGGTAGTTTAATCGGGTTTTGAGGTGATTCTTATCCAAATGATGCATGCCTGGTCATCCTTTGATAAGAATAATTTGGTAGTTTTAATTATTCAAGTTTTGGTTTGATTAGTTTCTATTGAAGTCTGATTTTTGTATGTTGAATCTGTAGTTGTTTGGTAGTTGTTCGAAGTTGAGAAAGCTATTGTTCTGAAACTCCCTAATGCATAGTTTTATACTTGGAATTCTTTACCTGTTTTCAAATTGATCATTAGGTACAGTTTAGTTAATTTGTGTGCAGTTGAGTAGAATAGAGTTCTAGTTAGTCAAGGAGAGGGTTTAGTTACCTAATGAAGAAATTTCAGTAAACATCAGGGGGTAATTTGGGGAGTCTGAAAGTTTGAAAATGTTTAAGTTGAATAGTTTGTCCACTAAGTGCTAATATAACATTAAACTAATGTATTATTTAATACTTAGTGGGTTGGGAAACATAATAGCATGGGGGGAGTGATTGAATACTATAAGCTGCCCATGTCTTTGAATAAAAAAGGGGGACAAGACATATGGTAGTGGGGAACAAGGGACTAAAACAAGAACAAGGCATATAGGAGTGGGGTTCTAAAGAGGATGGGCAACAGGTTGGTCTAATAGTTTAAGCTTTTCAAGAGTAGGAAGGGGTCTGTTTTGGGATATAAATAAGAGAAGTTTGGACAGAGTTAGGGGCTAGTTTTTGCATCTTGAAAATCAGTTTCGGAGAGAGTTTTAGGAGATCATTTTAAAAGTTATTAAAGAGGGCATTTTGAGAGGGTTTAATAAGTCAGTTTAGTTCAACTAATATTGTTTCATTGAAAACTAAAGAGAATTTCAACTTTAACTATCAAGTTATATTTTCGAGTTCATCTTTGATTGCTGGTACTACGTTTCGATTGATATTCGGTTGAAACTAAGTTGTTTTGGGGGTCAGCTATTGGGTGCTATTATTCTGTTGTTATTGGGTCTCATTTTAGTCTATTTTGGGTGATGTACTGGTTGTTTGGAGCTGTTCCATTGCTGCTGTGTTGTTGCTGTGTTATCTGCTGCTGCTGACTTCCTCCTTTTCTTCTTGTATTTCCATTATCCAGGTATATGTTCTAAAGCTCTCAAATCTAATGGAAAGGAAGTAAAGGACTTGTTTGAAGGGGGTCCTTGAAATTCCCCTGTGTTTGTTTTGTGCTTAATACAAATGTATAAACAGTAGCTTATCTGATATCTCGCATCATGTATTAGAATGGCCTTTGAATGTATAAACTGGGCTGTTGAATCTATTTCTACAAACATGTGAATATCAATTGTAAATAATCTTGGTTTGTGATTACTAGTTACGAAATATAGTGTAGTTAATTCGTTTCCAGTAGTCGTAAAAATAGTTTCAAATAGTTTATGCGTCACAGAACAGGTTCAAATAGTTCAAATGGAAATCAGCATTGTCAGTTTAATATGTCTAGTTCTGAAATTGCGAGTTCACTTGGGTAAAGAACATCATTTTAAATAGCAATTTGAATAATGTTAGTAACTAATGTTAGTTCTCAAATGTTAGTGATTAACGTTAGCCTGATGTCAGTTTTTTTTAAGCATTGATGCATTCTTCAACAAGTCGTAAAAAGAGTTCAAAAAATAGCTTTGTACTACACATATTTAATTTCAATAGTCCAATTCATCTAATAAAGCTAAGTTTGAATTAGATCGAAATGGCAGCTGGTTCGTTAATATTTGAAACGACAGGTGGTGGATTTTAAGTTAGGTAGCAGGTTCAAACTAGAAGGTGTCTCCTTTGTTTGGACCCGGACTTGAACTTGAAGCCCGAACTTCTAACGTTAATTGATTAGGATTTTTTCTTTATTCTTAGAGACCAAAATATAGAAAATCATAGTCGCTTTTAGGTTTACTTTTTTAAAACAATAAACGAGATGAGCCTCGCCGAACGAAGTACATATATTGCGGGGCCCTCAACAATTGGTTATAATAAATACCTAAAATTCGGGATGGGCCATTTTGCAAATTTCACGACCTTTTCCAAAATAATATCACGATAGTTGCCTTAGGCACGTTCTTTAATAATTTTACCTTCCTAAATTCGTGGGTGCATTTCATGCGACCCAAATCCAAATCCCAAAATATTGAATAAAATGTGTCAAGGATCCGGAAGCATTTCATGTGACGTGATCCAAAAACATATTGTAAATGACGTTCAATTTTCCTTAAAATTAATTAAAATAGATAAATAATTTAAAATTGCACTATAGGTTTGAACATATGTTAAAAATCAGATAATTTAGCCAAATATAATAGTTAAGCGACCGTGCTAGAACCACGGAACTCGGGAATGCCTAACACCTTCTCCTGGGTTAACAGAATTTCTTATTCGGATTTCTGGTTCGTAGACTATAATATAGAGTCAACTTTTTCCTCGATTCGGGATTCAAACCAGTGACTTGGGACGCCATAAATCTCTCAAGTGGCGACTCCAACTCTTAATAATAAATTTCGTTTCGATTGTCCTTTAATCGGAAAAACTCCCTCTATTACACCCTTCGCGGGGTGTAGTAGGTAAAAAGGAGGTCTGACACAAGTGCATCTCTTCGAATTTTTTCCCTTAATCACTATTCTCTCACTCTCATTTGTTACCTACACTATTCTGAATCTATCACTCTTGGCCTGCTGAAAGCCAAAGCAGTAAGACCCTCTCTATTGACCTCCCTAGTGTGAGCACTGCTCAAAGTCCATTTGAGACCCCTGTGAACTCTGACACACTAGGATTAGGGGTTCTTGGCCACTCTCTTTACTACTGAGACTTGAGTTATCTCTAACACTCAGTTCTTTCCTCATTCTATGTAGTGAATCTGTAAACTGGGTTGATTAAGGAATTTCTGTGAGTTCAATGTTTGAGTCATATGGTTAATCTGTGGCTGTTTGGTTTGGCTTGAGTTCCTCTATGGATTTTGGGTTGTGCTGATGATATAGTCCTCTGTTGGGATCTGGGTATGCTATGTGTGAAGAAAGAGTTTGTTGAAGGCCCAGGAAACACTAGTTATCTCCTTTTGGGCCTGCTATAGGTCTACTGTTATTTCTTGTATAATATATTATAATTATATTTATCATCTGGTTTGTAATAATTTTGTAACAAACAATTGGGATGTTAGTAAAATTGGGAAAACGGGCATACTCTAATGTTTACATGAAAAGGTAGAAATATGTCTATAGGTTTATTATGATATATTTGTTACTCCAACCTGCCATGTATGCTATTCAATTTCCATGTACACTGATGGAAATCATGACATTAGGGAAATCACACACTCGCACAATTTGTTTATTATCAAAGCATGAGCTTAAGTACTTTATTTATGTCTACTGCTATGTGTTACTAGACAACATTCCTATAGGAAACAAACGCTAGTAACCATTCCTTCAATTTGTATAACTGTAGAATATTCATTAGACATCATGTCTAGAGGATTATATTAGCTTATGTTCTAATGATCTTCATCTAGAAATCATGCCTATAGGACTTTAATTGGTTAATTTGCTATTATTATCATACTGCTTAACTAGAAAACATGCCTATAGTGGCTAAGTATTAAAAAAATCAATTTCTGTGAACAACTGATTTTTTACCACACTCAAATCTTATACTATTTTAGTGTAAATATTTCTTTTAGGTCTAATCTTGATGTTTTAAACTTTTATCTTACTCTTAGTAAATTTTATTTGAAAATAAATAAATAAATAATATTCACATTCTTAGAGTCAAACTTTATTTCTATTTATAAAAATAAAAAAAATAAAAAATCACAAATATATATATATATATATATATATATATATATATATATTTCTTTTTAATTAGAATTTTAGTAAGTAAGCTATAGAATCTTTCTTAGTATCATTCAAAGTACATGTCCTATAATATAAGAAATTTTGGTTAATCTTCTGATCTTTATAGTTTTAATTTATCTTTCAAAAAAAATTAATAAAAAAATGAATTTTATCTATCCCTGTGTGAAATCCGGACAAAAGTTCAGATCCAATATTGCGCACACAAAGTTCTCAAGATTAGTCAAAACAAACCCATCCCCTTTATCTTTTTCTTTTCCATCATCTGTAAAAAGTAAAGCTACCGAAACCATTAAAGGCAACACACAAACAACGTTCTTTCTTTCTTCCACTAAATACAGCTCCAAACAAATTAAAAGCATTTGAGTTTTGGGTGCTCCGATCTGAGAGATAAAGACGTCTCGAAACAGTCTGTTTCGGTGCTTGAGTTTTTCCGGTTCCGGCTCCTGTTTTGTCGCTGTAATTGCTTGAAAGTCCGTTTTCTTGTTTCGTTGAGTTTTTCAATTCATGAATCTTAGGATTTGCTTTTTTTTTTTTTGGAGGAATAATTGGGTGCTTGAATGGTTGTTATTTTGAGGCTTCTTTATATGTTACCTTAACTGATTCATGAGACTAATTTGAGTAGATAAGTTGGTTCATTAGAGATTGCTCTCTGTTAAGTATTAATATTATTAAAATTTTGAATTCTTAATGTTAAATGAATGTTAGTCTATGCTTTAAATGAAACTTGCTTAGGCGTTTTAGTCCTGGAGTTATATATATATGTACCAGTTTCAGATTTTCCTTTCCACATTATTTCTAAGGTTTAACGAATGCTCTTGTTATAGCTTTGTGGAATAAAGTAGTGTTTATTAACAATTAATTAGAAACGGAAAGAAAATGAACTTTTAAGTTGACAGATTCTTGTTCCCTAGATATTAAAGTTTTACGTGGTTTACTAAAGAGAAGTGGAACCTACATATGTCTATAAAGTATAATCTACACTACTTTTTGTACAACAATCTCTTGCAGCGTTCGTACACCATAAGTTCCATTTCTATATCTTACTGGAGTTCTTAATTCCATGTACGCATAGCAGGTAAATGGAAACTTTATTCTCTGATTCGTCAGTAAGTGTGAATTACTCGATAGCTTCGAGTTCGATTCTTTTGAACTGAACGTTTCGGTTGTCTTAATGATACATGCTTCATATCCTGGTTATGTTTAAGAATCAATTACTTCTGAACGTGATTAGTTGTCGTGATTATGTATACGTTCGCGTGATATAGTTGTGATGCCAAAAACCAAACCAAGGTACACGTTTGCGTGACCATGGTCAAACATTCTTAGTAAATAAAACGCCTTAATCAAATACTCGTAGATGCTTTTAGGCGCAGTTTTTTAAACTACTATCGCGACCGCGTAATGCTCGCGTGACGTGATTGCGATTTTTTTTCAAATAAATTCAGAGTACGTGTTCGCGTAAATTTTTTTTCTTAAATAAATTAAGTGTTGTGAATTGCGTACACGTACGCATGACGTAATTCTTAACGCACCAAACTAAAACGAGTATACGTACGCGTAACTTGTCTTAAGTTAATTCTTTAAATACGAGTTATCAAGTGATTAGTAGCGGTAAAAGGTAAAATAAACATAGGTCTTAAAATGAGTAATTAGATAAAATAAGTCGAGTATAAATTGCTAAGCGACCGTGCTAAAACCATGGAACTCGAGAATGCCTAATACCTTCTCCCGGGTTAACAGAATTCCTTACCTAGTTTTTTTGGTTTCGCAGACTTTAAACGAAGTCAAATTTTCCTCGATTTGGGATTTAAAATAAACCGGTGACTTGGGACACCATAAAATTATCCCAAGTGGTGACTCTGAAATAAATAAATAATTCTATTTCGATTAATGTTACTTAAATTGGAAAAACTCTCTGTCCTTCTAGGGTAAAAAGGAGGTGTGACAGTTTCAATTGTCAACCATTAGAAATCCTGACTATAAGGTATTAACACTCGCTTTAAAGTGTTAATGCCGAACTTTCAAATATTGTTTCATTGTTTAGCCATGTCACTATTAGAAAATATGAGAAATTCTGAGTATTTCCAATGGTTTTCACTTCCCCTTACTGCGTAAGTCATTTAGAGATCATGTCTATAGGTTTAATAACTTATAACCTGTACTCTCAATAATCAACATGCAATACCAAATACTCCTAAACTATATAGTTGATTGGAAATCATGCCAATAAATTTAAAGTGGCGCCTTGCATCTAAAACTACCCGCGTGTTTGAATCCAAGGTCACATAGAAACCATGTCCATAGGGCTTAATGACTTTAATTCGCCTCAATTCTGAAACTGTCTAATGCCTAATCTGTTTGCGTGCATTTGTTGTCTAAGTATGGAGGCTAACTCGAACCCTCAACTGTCTTTACATGAAGTCCTAAGTGTTTTATATGTAGCCTAGTTTTATCATTTTAAGCAACCTAAATAAAGTCTAGAACCACCTAAGTGGAGGTCCAATGCCTGCTGGACCATAGGCATGGGGGGTAGTGCACGTATAGGGTACGACTTAGAATTGAATTAGAGCGCATTTAGGTAAACAACATTAACATAGTAATCGGGTAGCGAGAGATGATAGTGTGTGCCCCTCTGAATAATATGAGTAACTCCCTACCTCAAGGGAGTTGCGAAGTATTATTTATATTGCACGGAATGATCCTTTAGGCTAAAAAACTTAGGAACTCCCCCCCCCCCCTATACATTTAGGCATCTAATATGGACCGTTATAGTTATATCCTTGTAATCCTTATTTCTCGTTGTGTTAAAATAAATTTCTTTGACACTTACTCACTTTCTTTATCTTGCCTAATTATAATTCACATAGTCTTAATTTTGGCTAGGACCCACAGTTGTGCACCTCGAAGAGTGTCTAACACATTCTTTTTGAGGTAATTTGAGCCCTTACCCGATCTTTAGTGGTGCCGACTAGTCAAACAGAGTTATTTGAATAATAGGTGCCTTAACTCACCTTAAAAATTATTAGGTGGAGACTCTTCTTGTTTTAGTACTCTATCTCCCATCCAAAAAGAGTTGTCACAACGTTTAAATCCGCTTTCGCGAGAAAACGGGACGCGACATGCGGGGTATTATAGCTTGGACCGTATTTTATCTCAAAATGTCACACTTCGACGAAACTTTTTCTCTTCGATTTGCTTACCCTATCACCTTCACGAATTTACTTATCACTTGTTTGAAATTGCATAATACTTATAACCTCAAAAATAATCTCATTCCCGAGCTTACGTCGATTAATTTACGATGAAACTTTAACGTACGAAAATGTGGGATGTAACATCTTATTTCCGAGCTTATATCAATTTATTTATGGCATACTTTTACGTACGAAAATATGGGGTGTAACATCATCCCCCCCCTCCCCCGGAACATTCGTCCTCGAATGTTGACTGATGCACTTATCATTCTCATAATCCATAGCTATTGTGAATACTTTAATACTCTCCTTGCCATTTAGCCAACTGTTCTGTAAATAAATCCAAAGTCCATGGCATTCCCACCTTTAGGCCTCTTTCTCACACCACGGCATGTGGTCAGAATTTTTTCAAATTCATAACTCTTTCTTCCTTCTGTCATGCAGCATGTCCGACTTTTTTCTTGTATGTGCGCCTATGCGACTATTTCCTCCAGCTTTTAGCCAATCTCTAGGCCTTACTTTGTGAACATATACAGAATTATGACAAGTTATCCCTCTGGGCATCTATGGATTTACTACATCTAAGTAGATCATACTATACCATAACTCTTACTTCGATTTACTGTTATTGAGGTCTGCTACCAAAACTCCAGGTTGCTCTCATTACTTATCATATATGTATAAATCTAAGTCCTTTAATTCTTCCTCGTTGTTGTTCATCTTAAGAATGACGGCCCAATCTTATCTCATACTTTGTAACTTTTATCCATCCATTGTTGATTCACCTCAATATTGATCTACAATCTACCACTGATAACTTGAAACCTCTTACGTAGTCACTAGGGCTCACGTTGCATCGAGGAACATTTGAAGTGATTTTCCTGATCCACCTGGGGGAAATACTATACTTTCATAACCGTATTTCATAGCATCTCAATATAACTCATCTTACGTGAGTATTTTAATCCTGTAACATTCATGAAATCCATTTTTTTCTTTTTTTCTTCAAATTATTACTCAATCGAAGGCCCAAACGTCTTCCATTATCTATCACAATTACACCCTTATTCTACTACCAGGGCAGCATTCAATCTCTTCTAAATGCTACTAGTCTTAGACTCCTTTGAGTTCATTTGGGCTATACTGAGCTTTCTATAACTTAGAGAAACCATCAGCTCTCTTGTTTTCATGGGCTTAATCCCGAGGATTTATCCATTTTCATCACCTTTTCACTTGCCTTTTCTTATCCTTACTTCTATCTTCCTAATCCTTGTCGCTCTACCATACTTTAGACCTACCCATAGATTTTTCTTATGTTATTCTGGAACATCAAGTGAGACATCACATCGTCTCTAACTCTTCATTACTCTCTTAATTAGATCTCTCGGTACCTAGAAACCATAGGCTGGAAGATATGCCACTGACGATGCTGCTATCATTCCTGGATACTGAATCCCAGCACTTCTAACCTTTTGTTCGAAGTATGGACTATTCATAACCTTATGCATTTGAGTATCACGTACGTTGTTCACCTTTACCTTTCTTATCTTAAAATCTCGCATCACATCTTCTATCTCTTTCACAACCTCCCTTCCACATAGGTATAATTTACATCCACAACTTGAAGCTCTATTATAATACTTGCACCTCTGGTGCATATACAATCCGGTGAGAGCTTCATACTGACTTCTTATGAGGCTAGTACTCTTCTAACTGTTTTATCGTAGATCCATTCTAGAATATGGTTGCTATACTATCTCTTTTGTACCTCTGATATTAAGAGTGATCCTGCAATGTTCTCAATCACAATTTTTATAATTTTTCGGGTCCAATAATTAGACTCCTTATTTACTTGGTTGATGTAATTATTTAGTTTCCTATTCCTTCTAATCAGCCTTTATATAGGCTTAAGCTATCTTTTGATCTGTGGATCCTGGTATTAGTTATTACTTTAGACTTTCATGGGCGCTATGGAATATCCATGATACAATCTTCTAACAATTCAATAATTTGTCTGTGACCTGGACTCAATTCTTTCTTTTAACTTATTGTGGAGTCTTCTATGGCTGTATGATTATCAACACATATGTTGCATGGATAATACTCTAAAATCTTATGTGTGTTCATAACGTAACTAACTTTGGATCATTTATCGAATAATTCTTTTCGTTCCTTCTCATCTTTCTTTAATTGTAAGCTATTACTTTTCCTGGTCTTTCTGCCCCCTTGTGGCATGAATACTTAGCTTATCTTAGTTCTCGTGCATACTAGAATTTTTGTGCAACTCATATGATCTCGAATATTACTTTTGATTTTACTTTCCATTCACTAGCCATGATAGGTGCCACTTTCTTATGGAGTCATACAATGTTGTAGTGAGACTATTTTTACCTGACCATTTCTTCTTCAAGTTACCATGTTTAGGTTGAAGCCTTCTTCCTTATTTCCTAGGCTAGTCTTTCATTGTAGTATTTAGGGAGGAATTTTTTATGTTCTTCCTCGCTTATAATTATCCGTAGTTTCTTACGTCCATGCTCTTGTTCTTGTAGGGTTTTCTTCTGAACTAATATTTTGGATATCTTCCCAGTGGCATTCTATTTTATTTCCGTAATACTCATACGGTACCTTTAACTACCCCAACTCCTATTTGAATATTTCTCAAGGGTCACGTTGTCATATCTGCGAAACTGAATTCCCCATGTTAGGGTTCACTATGTTTATCTTGCACGATCTATTGATTTGTTTGTATCCTTTTGTCTAGCTATAACTAGGCTCTTCCTGAATCAACTACTGACTACTCGTTGGCCCATTCTCATATCAATATTCTGCATAATCTTTCTTGGGTCATTTCCGTTGTCTTATCTTACGTCCCGCACTAGCTCCTTATCTAATCAATAACATCTCGAGCAGGAACCCTTACTTACCCTCCTTGACATCGTGTTTGCATAATGTTCTGGAATCATAGAATATCTGTAGGATTTGAATAAGTGCAATATCATCCGTTTCTCTTTTATTGCATTATTCCTTTACCATTCCATAGTTACTAGAACCACTTAATTCTGACTTAATGCCACATCACTCCATATTCCTCACTTTAGGGGAGTACTAAGATTTAGTGCTACGATGATCTACGTATAGATATTTTACCTCTTCATTTTTTGCGTCTTTTCACATCATCGATGACCCTTACTCGCCTTGCGGAAATCCTTCTGTACCAAGGATAACAAAGTTCTTTACTCATGAGGGTAACACTTAGTGTAAATAGCGCACATATCCCCGTAAGCTTAACTTTGCTCATATTGCTTTCTTTAGGGAAGCATCTTCCTGAATGACCTTTAAAGGTTATTCTTCTGTTGTCCATTCTATTATTGCCAGAATGCAATCTCTGAATTTCTCATTATGCCGACTATTATCAAATCACTTAATACCTAATTCATGTTTAGTTTATCTTGTTCACTAGTCCATTCTGATTTCTATTACTCTGGGATTTAACCTTTCCTTCTGGTAATCACGTTAGAGTCACGAACTTATTTATCGAAATAGGATATGACTTTATGGCCTATAATCTTTTGTTATGTCATGGCCTTTCACCTCTCGTCTTTTCCTTTCCTTGACTATAGACTCTATAATGTTGTCATTTTTTTATCTACCGTTGTCATCCATGTATCACATCATACTCGTAATGCTTCATTAACTCTCTTCTTATTTCCCTGCTAACATCTTTATCTATCACTTTATTCTGAAAACTTTAACAAGACATTCTTTTGCTTTTAGCTCCCCATGCTCCATCCACTGGCTCTTCGGATTGCCTAACATTCTTTTTCTACAATGGACGGGAGCCACAATAAGGTAATATTTATCCTTTCCAGGCTTCCAGTGCCTATCTTTGTAATTTTTTTCTTTAACATTCTAGTATTCTTATCTAGCTATACTATTGTAGAGTGCATCAGTTAGGTGTCTCACAAGAAGATCTATTAGCATATTTGCAAAATCCTTTGGAAACGTCAACTAACACAAACAAACCATCCACCATTTTGGGTTACTCTAATCCCAGCCGGATCTTGATAACCCGTCCTTCTTTTAAACTATATCTATTAGCCCTCCTAGAGCATAACTGAGATCAGTGTGGCCAATTGTACATACCTTTGTTACTGTTTAAGGTAACACAAAATGCTTATATCTCTCTTCCTGAATTGCAGATAATGATCATCTTCACTAACTGAGTACCTCGTACCCTTCTTCACCTTGCTTCTTTTATTTGTTGAAACTTGTACCTTTTGATTCTCTCGTTGCTTTTTACCATATGGGTGGATAGATAGTCTTGCCTTAAGGCTCCTAATCAAGAATCTTACACATCTTAGTACACACATGTTCTGCTGAAGACCTCACATTTATCCATCATAAGAATGATGCAAAATCGAGTTCCTCTAACTCATCTCTTCCACAACCACATGCAATCTCTTACCAACTATCTTTTGGATGTAGGTATCATTGTATTACAAATAAAATGGAATTTAATAGTTTGAATTCTTACAACTGATCTCTACTACACGATCTAGAGTAAGACGAAAGAGTGACAGTCCTAAATGCCCTATAACCTCCTGCTTATAAGTGTGGTGCACAACACACCCATAAATAATACTCTACTAGATAGGGCTTGTAGACTCCCTAGGACAGAACTGTTGTGATACAACTTTTGTCACGACACAACCTAATGGGCTGTCACGACCCAGGTTTGCCCTCCATGAACTATCGTGACGGTACCTAGTCTCTATGACTAGGTGAGACTAACAATTTGCGGAAAAACAAATAACAAAAATAAACTATCCAAACTGCAGAAATAATACAAATCAAACTCTTAAAATGAACTACATTTCCTAAAAACCGGAATCTCATGAAATCACATTGGAAAAACTATAGTGTTCTAACTCCAGAGTCACTAAGAAAAAAGGAAATACAGAAGGCCTAATACTACGAGCGAGAATGGAAAGGGACTCCTCGGTCTGCGGACACGGTAGACATACCTCAAAGTCTCTGATGGATCACTCTACCTCAAGGATGATAAGGATGAGTCGAAGTGCCAGGATCTGTACATGAAAAATATGTGCATGAAGGGCATGAGTACACCATAACGGTACTCAGTAAGTGCCAAGCCTAACCTCGGTCGGGTAGTAACGAGGAAAGTCAGATCCCTACTGAGGTTAAATGAAATACAAGGTATAACAATATAGGATAAGACAGTATAGTTAAGTATAACAATAAGAAGTATCACAAGATAGAAAGATCAACAACAGCTATAACAGGAACAAATAACCACGGGAAGGAATACCGCTCACACAGAGATAACAACTGGGGATCTCCCAGGATACCGTCCTGTAGTCCCAAATATAAATATACAATGGGTCTCTCGGGATACCGTCCCGTAGTCCAACTCATAATGCGCGGGGATTTACCGAAATCCCGATCCGTAGTCCCAAATGTAAATACTCAGTACTGGGGGAATCTACCAGGTGCAATCCCATAGTTCTAAATGTAAAAGTGTAGGGGGATCTCCCGGAATACAAATCTGTAGTCCCAAAGTAAACATACATGGGGGGATCTTCCGGGATACCGTCCTGTAGTCCCAAAGTAAATATACATCAGCAACAAGAAGAATATTCAAATCAATCAAATCTCACACCAAGGTAAAGTAGGTATTTCTAACCTAGCATACTGCTCATAATTCAATAAGGCAGCTGAACAATTAAGCAATTAAGTCAATTAGACATGCTTCCCTAAACTAACAACATGCTTAAATTGCAAGTAGTATAAAATGGAAAAGAAACACAATTCTAAGTACTTAATGAAAACCAGATTTTCCAACAATTAGCACAAGTGCGCACTCGTCGCCTCACATACAAGGCATTTCAAACATCAATAATACCAAATCCAAAGGGGAGTTTCCCCCACGCAAGGTTAGCCAAGCCACTTACCTCGAACCGACTCAAAATTAACTCGAAACCACATTTTTTGCCACGAGTATTCGACTCCAAATGGCCCAAATCTATTCAATTCAATTGCATAATGTAAATAACACTTCAAGTAACTGATTCTACAAATAAATTCTAAGCTAATACGCAAAATTAGGTAAAATGACCAAAATACCCTCCGCGCCCAAGTCTCGAAATCGAGTAAATTTATATTTTCAAAATCCTCATACTCTCACGAGTCTAACCATACCAAAATTATCCAAATCCAACATCAAATTCCCAATCAAAACTCAAAATTTAGGTCTAAGAACTTTCTTCAATTTTTCCCCAATTTTTCATCTCAAATCCGAAATTAACGATAAAACTAACAATAGATTAATGGAATACAACTAGAAATGGATAAGGAATCGTTACCCACTAATTTTCTCCTAAAACATCTCCCAACATCGCCTTTTCCCGAGCTCCAATTCAATTTTCTAACTTTTGAAACTAAACTCTCAAAATTATGATTTTTTTGCCTAGTAAATCCGCACCTGTGGTTAAATACCTGCTCCTGCGCTACCACTTCTGCGGTTTTGACTAAAATTTCTGACTCTGTACCTGCGACCCAGATTCCGCATTTGCGGTCCCGCAGGTGCATCTAATCTTCCGCTTCTACGATCTCTATTGCCTTCGTGCGTGGCTGTATCTGCGGCTCCATGCTCGCTTCTGCGAGTCCACACCTATGGTCCCCTAGCCGCAGGTGCGGTTATGACAGCAATGGAAAAGCTTTAGCTACCAAACCAAACTCCTAAATCTTCTGTTAACCATCCGAGATCATCCCGAGGCCCCCGGGACCTCAACCAAAAGCACAAATAAGTCTAATACCACTAAACAAACTTATACAAACCTTCAAAATTCCTCAAACAACATCAAATTAACCAATTAGCATCGAATTCAAACCTAAGAACTTCAAAACTCTGAAAATACGCTTTCGATCAAAAGTCTATCAAACCTCGTCCGAATAACCTGAAATTTTACATACACATCACATTCAACCCTACGGAGCTACTCCAACTTCTGAAATTCCATTACGACCCCGATATCAAAATCTCACTATCGAGCCGGAAACTTCAAAAATTTAACTTTCGACATTTCAAGCCTAAATGAGCTACGGACATCCAAAACACAATTCGAACACGCTCCTAAACCCAAAATCGCCCAACGAAGCTAACGAAACCAACAGAATTCCATTCCGGGGCCGTCTTTACACTGTTGTGACTATGGTCTAAATTCTAAAACTTAAACTCTCATTTAGGGACTAAATGTCCCAAAACTCTCCTAATTTCAAAAAATCTTACCGGCGACTCACAATAGCAGAAACAAACATAGGGAGTGCAGTTAGTAAGGGATCGGGGCATCAATTCTAAAGACTACCGGTCGGGTCGTTACATGGGCCACGACGGGCACCCGGTGTTACAACCCATATTCACGTACGCTAGTTCATGCCATAAGTTAATTGATGTAGATCCAAGAAGATATTTTATTTGAGAGTATAAGAAGTTAATCCTATTGGTCTTAAATGATACAATGGTGTGTAAGGGTGGTTAACAAGAATTAGAAGTTAAACGAATCAAAGATGTTGTAACCTTTATTTTCGGGTAAACCTAGAGGCGCTTAATTTTATCAAGAGTTCATGTTTTAAGGTATTTGAATAATATAATATACATATCATAAGTCTTGAAGTCAAATGAGTTATGAAATAAAAGTTGACAAAAGTTGTCGCAACTTACGTTCATAATTTTGCTTCAACTTTAGGTCAAATGTTACTAAGATTTTCTACTAATTTACTTAGAATTGTGGGGTGATATACCCACCAAATTTAAGATCGATGAGTATAGTTTCCAACACATTAAACCGTTTGTCGATACAATCTCAGAGTAGAGATATATTCGTATTTTTGCAAGACTGCACCAAACAACTCTCTATGGGGCCCACATAGGCAGTTTAAGACATATGTATATATATATAAGATGCCTCAACCCCGTTTTAAGTCATTATTTTTCAGTATATTCAGATATTAGAACCCTAAAAAATTATCGCAAGTTTCTCTCATTATCTAAGACCCAAACAAAGGGCAAACAACACAAATCAAGTGTCGGGAATCCTGTGGCGCTAGTAAGTTTCTTATTCTTCTTCTTGTTGCTTATTTTTGTTTTTTTCCAGCTCATGTGGTAGGTTGTTTTAAGTGGTTTATATTCTTTAAATACTCTCTCAAGTTTTTAATATCAAACCTAGGTGATTTCAAGTCTTCTAAAATGATTCTAGTGCCGAAATACTCTAATTGATTGCTAGTTTCGCTTCCTTGTTCTTGTGGCAGCATTGGAGGGATATTTCGTGGACAATTAAGGTCAAATTGGAGTTTTTCTTTCTATTTAAAGTTAAGTAACCTCTTACTCTATATTTATTTAAGATTATCCAAGTTGCGGCTAAGTCATTGAAGCTAGAACTTGTGAAATATATATCGAAAGCAAATATTGTTGATTGGTGGATTATTTTGGAAGGCTCAATATGATTATCATTGATGTTTTTTGGGCTGTTTGGTGATTGTTTTGACTTGTGGGAATTCATATAAATAGGGGAGTGTTGTTCATTTTATTGTAAAATAGGTTGCGGTAGATAAATAATAGTTACGATGCTTAAACAATAACGATTGTGTCGTTTATCTTATTGTAGACTAAGGAGCCGTGAAATTTGCATAGCTTGAGGCTGGGCAATATATACAAGGTATGTGAGGATATCCCTTTCCATCTTTTTCACGACTCCGATTGTACATGATATAATGAATGAGCTTCCAAAGATACTCTACTCCTAGAAGCTAGCAGTACTTACATTGTTTCCCTTCTTATGGAGAAATTGATGTTGATGTTGCTTCTCTTATTATTACATTATCAATATTGTTGGTACTCCTGATTCTTATAAAATTCATGATGAAGAGTTATTTCTAATAATGTGTATAGAGGATACCGACCTTAGGTCACTCTGAAAGGTTCAGAATATGATTCCAATGAGTACAGCATGCATTATAGATATGTATCTATTTTACTCTACCGAGTCGCTCTATAGTCGGTTGGGTACGGCATTGTGAAACCACTAATCAGTTTGGTTTTACCGAGCTCTACATGGCCGGGTACGATTCTACCGAGCCTTATGATGGCCGGGTATGTTTTTACCAAGACTATTATGGTTAGGTACGATATAATGATGATGATGCCCACAGAGGCATATGTTTAAAAGCTTATGTATATATATATCTATGTATCATGCATTTCATGTCAGTAGCCCTCAGAGGTACCCAGATGTTATAAGTTGTATATTCTCTATCCCTCTTTACATTACTATTCTTACTTATGCTTTCTTGCCTTACATACTCAGTACTTTATTCGTATTAACATCCTTTTTATTTGTGGACGCTGCATGTCATGTTGCAGGTCCTGATAGACAAGTAGACGCAGCTCCCCCACCATAGTAGGCTGCCCAGTTTAGCGGTTATTGGCAAGATCCCTACTCCGGACTTGCCGTGATCTTGGTATGCATTTTTGTTATAGACATTATGGGTATGTCGGAGCCCTGTTCCGGCAATGTTGCAGTACTTATGTTCCTTTAGAGGCTCATAGACAGGTGTCGACTCATGTATAGTTTGGTATGCCTTATTAGCTGATTTTTGTTGTATAGTATAGTCTTTCATGGTAGCGTGGTAGCTCGTACCTTATACATAGTTTCTTGACAGCCTTGTCATCCTATGTTATGTATGTTCATGCCATTATCTTTCTTCGTTGGTTGTTCATGATCCATATCTACCATTTATATTGATATCGTCAGCCCTTAAGGATAATAAGGAATGTTAGATAAAATGCACGTTGGTGCTCGGCACGTATGGCCCGGGTGCTAGTCATGATCCTCTAGTTTGGGTCGTGACACCCGGTACCTTACCCAACTGAGTACCAATGTAACGTGTCCTTATTATTATATCATCATGGGTAAATGGGCCACAAAGGCCATCATGAGTCAGCAAGTATAAAACATGAGGGAACACTGGACATAAAACAACCCAACCTGATATAGAAACTTATACATGTGACATACGGGTCAATAAGGCAAACATGATCATTTGTAAACTCAAAACGTAGGCAGACAAGGCCATACAAGTATCCATATATATGGCATATGCCTACAAACCTCTAAGAGTATATAAACATCATAAGGCCGGGACAGGACCCCGATATACCAATCAATACATGTCAAAAACATACTAAAAAAATAAGCAACTCCGAATCAAATTGAGTGCGCCAACACCTTCCGCTGAGCTAACAGCCTACTTGGAGGACTCTCAACTTGTCTATCGGGACCTGCGCGCATGAAATGCAGCCTCCTTAGGCAAAAGGGATGTCAGTACAAATGATGTACCGAGTATGTAAAGAATGAAAATTAGTAAATAATAGACATGATAGAAATATGGAGTAAAAGACTCAACATGTATGTCTGAATAGCTCTGTGAATCATTTAATATTTATAATTTCATGCATATGCATATAAATGTCATAACATGCATAGGTATATGCGTTCGTAACATCATCAAGCCTCTGAGGGCATCTCACTATATCATCTCGGCCATTGTGGGAAAAATCATCAACGTATACCAGCTGATCAGGTGGTGGTGCACATATAACGTTGTAACCTTTTCCCATATCCCATAAACATATAATATACACGTATATAACGTCATCTGGTCATGGGTCAATGTACATATATAAATGAATACAATATATAAGAAGTGAGTTAATAAGATTTCTCGGTATGTCATAAGATCATTACGCCTTTGATTAATATCATGAAATAAACTTTAACAACTTATGTATTTTTTGAGACTCGTGAACAGATGATAGAATAATAGGACACATGCAGAATCAAGAACTGTCACGATCCTAAAACCGACCCGATCGTGAAACTAGGTCAACCGACACAAATCCCAAATCCAACCAGTATTTTCATAAAACACATGTTTAAGCTATTAATTAATAGAATCTCATAACATGAGTCTAAATAACAAGTGCGGAAAAATAACACAAGCTTGACATCGGAGTGTCACAAGCCACGAGAATCTACAAGGTCTATCTAAGAACAATAAAGACTATCATACTCCAAAAATAATGATACTAAGAACAGTCTAAGAAAGATAAGAAGGAGAAGTGCTACATTGCCGACTCCGAAAGATCCCCTAGATGAACGATCAACGCTCGCTATCATGACCTGCAACTCCTGGATCTGCACACAAGGTGCAGGGAGTAATGTGAGTACGCCAACTTAGTAAGTAATAACAGTAAATAAAAATTGAGCAGTAAGAAATCAGATAATTCCATGTCATAGCACTACAGCTGTGACGATACCGGCCTGTTGTCACGTGAGTTATCGCCCTGTTTCCCCCATATTATGTTGCTCTATGTTTTAATATCAGTAATTGAATGGGTCGGATAGAATTGAATTGGTTTTAGTTGGAAATGAGGCACATAGTCTCTTAGAAGGAAGCTTGTTTTGGAAAAAAAGTCAATCGAAAGTTGACTATATAGTAAGAAGGATCGGATGTGAATTCCGGTGATTTGGTTAGCTTTGGGAGGTGATTTGTGACTTAGGAGTGCGATCGTAATTGAGTTTGGAGGTCCGGTGTAGATTTAGGCTTGAATTGGCGAAGTTTGAATTTTGGCGAATTCCGCTCGATAGGTGATATTTTGATCCGAGGGTCGGAATGGAATTCCAAGAGTTTCAGTAGCTTCGTTAGGTGATTTTGGATATGTCTGTAAATTTTCAGGTCATTCGGACGTCGTTTGGTCGGATTTTTGATCGAATGTGTAATTCGGAATTTTTTTTTAAGAAACTTAGGCTTTAATTTGATGAAAATTGAGGATTTTAATGTTAACGATGGCATTTTGATGATTCGAGCAAGTTTGAATAAGGGAATAGATCGTGTTTGTGCTTTTGGTTGAGGTCTCGGGGGCCTCGGGGTGATTTCGGATGATTAATCGGAAGTTGGAAGCATGGTGTTGCAGCAGATGTTTCTATCTTCTGCTATTTTCGCATCTGCGGAAAAGGAGCCGCTTAAGCGATTTCGAAGATGCGGTGGGGGAGTCGCAGAAGCGACCAAAAGAAGCCCAGGAGGTTTCCGCAAAAGCGGAAGTTTGGATGCATAAGCGATTCCGCAGATGCGGCTGTGATATCGCAGAAGCGATCCTCTATGGACCTGGTCAATTCCGCAAAAGCAAAAGTCTGAGCGCGTATGCGGAGCCGCGTAAGCGGTTGATAGACCGCAGAAGCGGTCGAGGGTAAACCGCATAAGTGGGATTTTGGATCGCAAAAGCGGTCCCAGGATTTTTAAGTTAGACCGCGTAAGCGGTCAAAAGGTCGCATAAGCGGTACCGCATGTGCGGTAAAAAAGGGCCGCAGAAGCGGTCTGGGCAGCTTTGAGAATAACCGCAGAAGCAGTTGGAAACCGCAAAATTGGTGACCGCATAAGCGGAAAATGGAGCGCAAATGCGAAAAGACCTGGGCAGATTTAAGTTAAGTCCTCTTCGCAAATTTTTGAAGGAGAAAACATTTGGGGCTTCGGACTTGGGCAATTTTTGGGCGATTTTGAAGAGGGTTTCGAGGGTTCTCATCAGGTATGGATTCTTGGTCTTAGATTATGTTATTATGGTGTAAAAACATGGATTAACACTGAAATTCAAGGAATTAAAATGTAAAAATGGAGGTTAGGGCTTGAAACCTAAGAAAGTGTAAACTTGGAATTTGAGGGGCCAAATGGACTCCGATTTTGATGAATTTGATATGGGTAGACTCGTGGCGAGACGAGGAGTCCGGTAATGTAAATTTCATAATTTTTTGAGAAGTGGGCTCGGGGCTAGGGTTTTGCTAGTTTCGAGATTTTTGATATTCTTCGATTGTTTTCGATTGGGCATTGTTCCCTTAGCATATTGTAACGCATTCGCTCTGATTTTGGTTAGATTCGACGCGCGAGGAGGCCGAATTGAGGAGCAAGGGCATCGTGAGCTAGAGATTTCACCGGTTCGAGGTGAGTAATACTTGTAAATGATATCCTGAGGGTTTGAAACCCCGGATTCGCATATCATAGTGTTGTATTGAGGTGACTTGCACGCCGGATATGAGCGTGGGGTAGGGCACCATTTGGGATTGTGACTTGGTCTGTCCCAGTTGTTGATTTTACTGCGTATTTGACTAAAATTACTTGTTATCATCATAATTTGGGCTGATTGCCATGTTTGGGGCCTTGTGCCGACTTGTACAATCCTTCGAGGATTGATATTGCTACATAGCATGATATTGCATATCATTTAAATTCAGTCCAAGGTTTAAATGCTGTTTTGCAAACTCAGCCATAATTCTAAGAGTTGAAAACTTAAATGACATTTTTAAATGTATTCCGGGCTGGAAACCTCCGGGCTGGAAACCTCTATTTTGTAAACGCCCAAGGGGCTTACTATATTATTTTCTGGACTGATTATATAGTGACTTGAAACAGTGGTAACAATGACACTATATGTTATACCTGAAACAGTGGTAACAATGACACTGTATGTTATACTTGAAATAGTGGTAACAATGACACTGTAATATATACTTGGAACAGTGGTAACAATGACACTGTATGTTATACTTGAAATAGTGGTAACAATGACACTGTAATATATACTTGGAACAGTGGTAACAATGGCACTGTGTGATAAATTGGTCAGGTAACAATGGTTGACCGGTCAGGTAACAATGACTGACCAAGATATTGTGCTTGGGCTGTAGGAGACCCTCCGGAGTCTGTACACACCCCCAGTGAGCGCAGGGTACCCAAATGGATCGGGCTGCGTGCCGCAGCGGTCATGTGCATTGCATTGTATTCATGCATTCATTCCTGTTTGTACTACGTGGCATGATTTTTAGCACTCACATATCATTGGCATACATGCTATTACTTGCCTTGTTGACCAGATCCCCTGGTGTTACATGTTAAGGAGTGTTGAGCCCGAGGGGCTGATGTTGTACTTTGTGAGTTGGGAGTGAGCCCGAGAGGCTGATGTTGTACTTTGTGAGTTGGGAGCGAGCCCGCGGGGCTGATACTGTACTGAGAGGTTGATACTGAGCCCGAGGGGCAAATTTCTGATTATTTCCTATTTGTTGAAATTATTTTTGCAACTGTTGAAAAGGCATATTTTCAAAAGAGATTTTTAACTGAGCTTTAGATTTTCTAAAGGATTTTCTCGGTGTTACGGTTTTACAATTTTTCTCAAAGGGTTGTACTGTCTGTTATAGCATTTTGGAGTGCTCATACGTGTTTTCTTATCGCTCAGATATTATTTACTCTTATTACCACTTAGTTGGAAGTACTCACTTTACTCCGTGCCCCTCGCGTGCAGTTTTAGGTATTGTTCACCCGATAGCGGGATATTAGCTGATTGAAGATATACTAATGTAACTGAGCAAGGTGACCGCCAGCGTCCGCGGCACCGCACTTCATCTTTAAATTTCCAGATTTTATTTTGTATATATAATATTGGCCCTATAGTAGTGTTCCTACTTCTTAGATGCTTGTGATTTGTGACACCCTGGTCGGGTTGTGTGGGGTTGTAGTCCTGATTATTATTGTTGTTAAGCTATATCACTTCACTCATTTATGTTTATATAATCATAAAAGGAAGTGAATTGGGTTAGTTGGCTGGCCTTGTCTTCACGAGAGGCGCCATCACGACCAGTGTGGGTTTGGGTCGTGACAACAGCAAATACAGTACATTTCCAAAACAGTATAAAAATCATTTATCTTATTTAAAAATCCAAGTTCAGTAAAAATTCTTTAAAAATGTCTTTCTAATAGTTTCAACAAAGAATCAATGAAGTTTAGAGTAAAAATGATGCAACTCATAAATAGCCCATCGGGCAAGACATGTATCATAAACCTCCCCTCGAGCATAATATCAACAGAACAAGCCCCTTGGGCTACCTCACAATCACTCGTAATCAACCCCTCGGGCAACAACATATCACTCACTCTGGGTACCTGCGCTCACTAGGGGTGTACAGAGTTTGGAGGGGCTCCTACAGCCCAAGAGCTATCACAAGCCATCTCGTAGCATAATAAATCAACCCATCAGTCTCTCATATATCCCAAAATAGTACAACATGATACGGTGCGCAGCCCGATCCCATAATATCCTCACAAGACAGGCCCTCAGCCTTACTCAGTCAGAAACCTCTCAAGCCACTCGGGCTAACAGTAAAATAGGATACTCAGTCAAAATGTCATTTATGCATCAAATCAGAGTAAATAACACTGAGTTATGAAATCAGTAAAACATAGCATGACTGAGTAGAGTCATTAAATCAAAACAGTGAGGAATTTCAATAAAGAAAGCGCCTAAGGGTCCAAACAGTTGGCACGAGGCCCAAATATGGCATTCAGCTCAAAACACAGTAATACTTTCTAACATAAGGTAATATCAAGTAGTTTCAATCAAATATGCAACTTAATAGTTGCTACGAGATGGACCAAGTTACAATCCCCAACGATAGACGTCCCTTACGCTCGTCATCCAGCATGTGCGTCACATCAAAATAGTATAATGATGTGAAATCCGGGGTTTCATACCCTCAGGACAACATTTACAATCATTACCTACCTCAAACCGGACAAAATCCTAACTCGTGATTCCCTTGTCTCTCGACTCGGCCTCCAGATACTCTGAATCTAACCAAAATCAGTATATTATCATCAATATATGCTAATAGAATGATTTCCACACGAAAATAATCAAATTAACTCAAAAATCCCGAAATTGGCCAAACACGGGCCCCAGACCCACGTCTCGGAATCTGATAAAAATCACAAAAGCCCATTCACTCACGAGTCTACCCATATCAAATTCACTAGAATCCGACGTCAGATGATCATCCAAATTCCTAAAATTAACTCTCCAATTTTCCTCCACTTTTCCCCCAATTTCCACCTTAAATTCCCAATTTGGATGTTAAAAATGAAGACATAATCATGGAATTTAATCATAAACAAGTGAAGAACACTTACCCCAATCACTCCTCTGAAAATCCCCTCTAAATTCGCCTTCTCCCGAGCTCTCTATTGAATTTTGAAATATTAGACTCAAACCCTCATTCTTAAACTTAAACATTCTGCCCAGATGCGTTCCTCTTTGCGAACCCGGTAGTGCCCTCACGTTCGCGAAGCACAACTGCCTCTGACCTGGAAATCCTTCTACGCAAATGCGATGACCAACTCGCGAACGCGTACCTTAACCAGCTCAACCATCGCAAACGCGACTCCCTCCTCGTGAACGCGATGCATACTCAAATCAAACCTTCACGTTTGCGGCCTCCCCTTCATGAACGCAAAGAATAAAATCCCTCAGCTCTCAATAACACTTTGCGAATGCGATGGCCAAGAAGGAATTATCTGCAACAAAATACCAGAAATCTGCCAACTTCTAAAGCCAAGAATTGGTTCGTTAACCACCCGAAACTCACCCGAGGCCCTCGGGACCTCAACCAAACATGCCAACAAGTCACATATCACCATTCAAACTTGTTCCAACCTTCGGAACACTCAAAACAATATCAAAACATCAAATCACTCTCGGATTCAAGCCTAAGAATCCCAAAACTTCTAAATTCTACAAATGATGTAAAAACTTATCAAACCTCATCCCAATGACTTGAAATTTTGCACACACATCACAAATGACACAATGGGCCCACTACAATTTCCGAAATTCCAATCCGATCCTGATATCAATATTTCCACTGCTATCCGGAAAATGCCAAAATTCCAATTTCGCCAATTCAAGCCTAAATCTACCACGGACTCTAAATTACATTTTGAACACACTCTTAAGTCCCAAATCACCTAACGGAGCTATCTAAATCATAAAAACCCAATTCCGAGATCATTTACCCACAAGTCAACTTCCAGTTGACTTTACCAACTAGATAACCAACTTAAGAGACTAAGTGTCTCATTCCACCCTAAGACCACCCCGAACACAACACCACCATCACGATATGATGAAATACAGTTGAACAACTCACAAGGAAGAAGGAATGGGGGAAATGGGGCGGTAACTCATGAAATGATCGGCCGAATCGTTACATCCTCCCCCTCTTAAAAAAATATTCATCCTCGAACGAGTCAAGAAATATACCTGAAGCCTCAAATAGGTGTGGATATCTACTTTGCATCTCTTGCTCAGTCTCCCAGGTAGCCTCCTCCACGGGCTGACCTCTCCACTGCACTTTCACTGAAGCTATATTCTTTGATCTCAACTTTCGGACATGCTGCTCCAAAATAGCCACTGGCTCCCCATCAGAAGTCAAATCACCGTCTAACTAAACTGCGCTGAAATCCGAAACATGAGACAGATCGCCAATATACTTCCGGAGCATAGAAACATGAAATACCGGATGCACTCTCGACAAGCTAGGTGGTAAGGCAAGCGCATATGCCATTTCCCAATCCTCCGAAGCACCTCAAAAGTCCCAATGAACCGAGGACTCAATTTACCTTTCTTCCCAAATCTCATAACACCCTTCATGGGCGAAACCTTCAGTAGAACCTTCGGCCAAACATGTAAGACACATCACGGACCTTCCTGTAAGCATAATTCATTTGTCTCGATTGTGCTGTATGAAGCCGCTCCTGAATCACCTTCACTTTGTCCAAAGCATCCTGTACCAAGTCTGTATCCAAAAGCCTAGCCTTGCCCCGGCTCAAACCAACCAACTAGAGATCTACACTATTTCCCATATAAAACCTCATATGGAGCCATCTGAATACTTGACTGATAAATGTTGTTATATGGAAACTCCGTGAGTGGTAGAAACTGGTACCATGAACCCCCAAAGTCAATGACACAAGAGTGCAACATGTCCTCCAATATCAAAATAGTACGCTTAGACTACCCATCCATTTGAGGGTGAAAAGTTGTGCTCAACTCAACCTGAGTACCCAACTTTTGCTGCACGGCTCTCCAAAAATGTGAAGTAAATTGAGTACTTTTATCTGAAATGATGGAAACTGGGACACCATGCAAACGAACAATCTCTCGGATATAAATCTCTACTAAGCGCTCTGAAGAATAGGTAGTACATATCGGAATAAAGTGTGTGAACTTAGTCAGCCGATCCACAATCACCCAAATAGCATCGAACTTCTTCAAAGTCCATGGGAGTCCAACTACAAAATCCATGGTAATTCGCTCCCACTTCTACTCTGGAATATTTATCTACTGAAGCAAGCCATCCGGTCTCTGATGCTCATATTTACCCTACTGACAATTGAGACACCGAGCTACAAATCCCACAATATCCTTCTTCATTCTCCTCTACCAATAATGTTGTCTCAAATCCTGATACATCTTCACGGCACCCGGATGGATGGAATACCACGAGTTGTGGGCCTCCTCCAGAATCAACTCCCGAAGCCCGTCTATATTGGGCAGACATATTCAGCTCTGCATCTTCAATACCCCATCATCACCAATGGTCACATCTCTGGCACGTCGTGCTGAACTCTGTCCTTAAGGACGAGCAAATGAGGATCATTATACTAGCGCTCTCTGATGCGATCAAACAAGGAAGACTGAGAAACCACACAAGCTAAGACCCGACTGGGCTCCAAAATATCCAACCTCATAAACCGATTGGCCAAGGCCTGAACATAAATTGCAAGAGGTCTCTCCCTAATAGGGATATATGCCAAACTACCCATACTCACCGCCTTCCTACTCAAAGCATCGACCACTACATTGGCATTCCCTGAATGGTACAAGATAGTGATATCATAGTCCTTTAGCAGCTCAAATCATCCCTACTACCTCAAATTGAGATCCTTCCACTTGAACAAGTGTTGGAGGCTACGATGATCAGTAAACACCCAGAAGACATACCATAAAGATAATGCCTCCAAATCTTCAATGCGTGAACAATGGCCGCCAACTCTAGATCATGAATAGAGTATTTCTTCTCATGGGGCTTCAACTGACGCGAAGCATAAGCAATCACTCTACCCTCCCGTATCAACACACACCCAATACCAATTCTCGAAGCATCACAATACACTTTATATGAACCTGAAGCTAATGGAAAAACTAACACTTGAGTTGTGGTCAAGACAGTCTTGAGCTTCTGAAAGCTCGCTTCACACTCATCTGACCATATTAAAGGCGCACCATTTTTATTTAATTTAATCAAGGGTGATGCTATAGATGAAAATCCCTAAAAGAACCGACGGTAATAACCTACCAAACCAGGAAAGTTGCGAATCTTTGTGGCTAAGAACGGTTTGGGCCAACTCTGAACCGCATATATCTTCTTCGGATCAACCTGAATACCCTTATTGGAAACCATGTGCCCCAAGAAAGCCACTGAATTAAGCCAAAACTCACGCTTGGAGAACTTTGCATAAAGCTTCTCCTTCCTCAATCGCTGCAATACAACTCTCAAATGCTCAACGTGCTCCTCCTGACTACGCGAGTACACTAGAATATCATCAACGAATACTATGACGAACGAGTCGAGATAAGGCTGAAACACGTTGTTCATCAAATGCATGAACGATGTTGGGGCATTAATTAACCCAAAATATATCACAAGGAACTCAGAATGACCATATCGGGTCCTGAAAGCTATCTTAATAATATCTGAGTCCCTGATCTTCAACTGGTGATACCCTGACCTGAGATCAATCTTAGAGAACACCCTCACTCCCTAAAGCTGGTCAAATAAATCATCAATACGAGGCAGAGGATACTTATTCTTGATTGTGACTCTGTTCAACTGCCTATAATCAATGCACATCCTTATTATGCCATCCTTCTTCTTCACAAATAGAACGGGCGGATCCCAAGGCAACACACTAGGTCGAATAAACCTCTTTATCAAGGAGTTCCTGAAGCTGCTCCTTCAACTCTTCCGGTGCTATACGATACGGTGGAATAGAAATGGGATGAGTGCCTGGTACCAGATCAATACCAAAATCAATATCCATGTCTGGTGGTATGCCCGGCAAGTCTGCAGGAAACACATTTGTAAAAGGAACAAAATCGGTCAAACCTCGCCACTCAATCTGTGGCACACCCAACATAGCCAACGTCACTATCTTAGCATGACACTCCAAAATAGCACGATACGGAGATAACCAATCCATGACTAATATCATATGAAAATCCACCATATAAAGCAATAGAATGTCCACTCGAATCTGCAAACCCCTAATAGTCACCACACACGACCAATATATACGGTTCACGACAACCGTATCGCCTACCAGAGTAGATACACGAACAGATGAAATAAGTGACTCACAGGCATATCCAAATAATGAGCAAAATATGATGACACATGAAAAAGTTGAACCGGGATCAAATAACACAGAGGTATCTCTGTGGCAAACTGAGACAATACCTTTAATCATCGTATCTGAAGCAATAGCATCGGGTCTAGCGGGAAATGCATAGAAACGGGCCTGACCACCACCTGATCGACCTCCCTTTAGGGGCAACCTCTAGCTGACTGCCCTCCATCCCTAGTTGACTGGGTGGGTGGTGAAGTAACTGGTGCTGAAGTCAATGGCTGACTCTCTGCTGAGAAGGACCCACAAGATGACGAGGACACTGGCTCCACATATTCCCCAACTCTCCATACTTATAACAACCCCCTGGTGCTGGAGACGGGGACTGAAGGGAACCCCTAGTATTGAGATGACTAGCAAAAGAACATGGCATAGAAGAGCCATGAACTAATGGAGAATGGGATGAACTCTGGGTTGGAAGGGCACCAAGTGAGGAATGGCCATGATGAGAACTATGAGAACCATGGCCCGATGATGCCCCACGATAAATTGGGTCGGCTAACTGAGCATGTCTGAATATACAACCTCTGTCGTGCTAAAACTGACCCCCATGTGGAGCCTTGCTGAATCTACCCTGACCACGAGGCCTCTTAGCCTCCCGCTCAACCCTCTCCTAACCATGAACCACCTCAATCTGTCAAGCTATGTGAACAACCTCATCAAAGGTAGCACCAGATATTTTCTCTCTGGTCATAAGCAACCGAAGTTGAAAATCGAGGCCATCTATAAACCTCTTGATCCTCTCTCGGTCTGTGGGATCCAACCAGACCGCATGATGAGCCAACTCAGAGAATCGCATCTCATACTATGTAACAGACCTATCACCTTGATGAAGCTGCTCAAACTACCTGCGCAGCTCCTCTCGGCGAGACTCAGGTACAAACTTCTCCAGGAAGAGAACGGAGAACTGCTGCCAAGAAAAGGGCACTGCGCCAACCATCCTACGCCTCTCATAAGCCTACCACTAACTAAGTACAGCCCCGGAGAACTAGAAAGTAGTGCACGATACCCCACTGGTCTCCAAAATACCTGTGATCCGAAGCATCCTCAGACACTTATCCAAGAAATCCTGTGCATCCTCACCCTCAGCAACACTAAATGATGGAGGCTGAAGTCTACCAAACCTCTCCAATTTGCGATGCTCGTCCTCTGGCATAACAGGAGCTACATAGTCCTGAGCACCTGCAACCGGTTGGGCTGGAGGTGCCCCCGGTGTCTGAAGTCCCTGCATGACCTGATCAGGTGTGCGGATGGCGGGAGTCTGAGTGCCTCCCCCAGCCTGAGAAGTAGTTGCAGCTGTAGTAACTGAGACTTCCTGATCTAGGCCAGTGCACACTGATAGAATATGGGCTAGGGCCTCCTGAAGGCCTGGGATAACAATAGGCACAGGTGGTGCCTAAGTTGGTATTGTTGGAGCATCCACAACTGGGACCTGATCATGAACAGGGGCGGCTTGTGGATTTACAGGTGCTATCCTAGCTGTTGTGCGGGCTACACCCATGCCTCGACCACGTCATTGACCTCTAGTTGCCCCAACTGGTGGTACCGGTGGTCGTCCGTCCTAACCGGTAGCACGTGTCCTCACCATCTGTAAGAGAATAGAATAACAGAAGTTTAGTTATCAGAATCAACAGATTCGCACGACAGGAATTCAAGAATATGAAATTTTTCATAAAGATTCTGCAGCCTCTCGAAGATAAGTACAGACGTCTCCGTGCCAATCTGCAAGACTCTACAAAACCCCCTCATGACTCGTGAGACCTATGTAACCTAGGCTCTAATACCAACTTGTCATGACCATTAAACCAACCCGGCCGTGATGGCGCCTATGGTGAAACTAGGCTAGCCACAAATCCCAAATCTAACCAGTATTTTCATAAAAGACATATTTAAGCTATTAATTAATAGAATCTCATAACATGAGTCTAAATAACAAGTATTGAGAAATAACATAAGCCAGACATTGGGGTGTCACAAGTCACAAGCATCTACAAGGTCTGTCTAAGTACAATAAAGACTATCATAGTCCTTAAATAAAGATACTAAGAACAGTCTAAGGAAGATAAGAGGAAGAAGTGCAAGGCTGCGAACGCCATGCAGCTACCTTGCCGACTCTGAAAGACACGTTGGATGAACGATCAGCACTCGCTATCACGACCCGCATCTCCTGGATCAACACACAACGTGCAGGGAGTAATGTGAGTACGCAAACTCAGTAAGTAATAAGAAAAAAGAAAACTGAGTAGTACGAAATTAGATAATTCCACATCATAGCACTACAGCAAATACAATACATTTCCAAAACAATATAAAAATCATTTATTTTATTTAAAAATCCAAGTTCAGTAAAAATTCTTTGAAAATGTCTTTCTAATAGTTTCAACAGAGAATCAATGAAGTTTAGAGTAAAAATGATGAAACTCACAAAGAGCCCATCGGGCAAGACATGTATCATAAACCTCCCCTCGAGCATAATATCAACAGAACAAGCCCCTCGGGCTACCTCACAATCACTCGTAACCATCCCCTCGATCAACAACATATCACGCACTCTGGGTACCCGCGCTCATAGAGGGTGTACAAACTTTGGAGGGGCTCCTATAGCCCAAGTGCTATCACAAGCCATCTCGTGGCATAATAAATCAGGCCCTCGGCCTCTCATATATCCCAAAATAGTACAACATGATGCGGAGCGCAACCCGATCTCATGATATCCTCACAATACAAGCCCTCGGCCTTACTCAGTCAGAAACCTCTCAAGCCACTCGGGATAATAGTAAAACAGGATGCTCAGTCAAAATATCAATTATCCATCAAATCAGAGTAAATAAGACTGAGTTATGAAATCAGTAAAACATAGCATGACTGAGTACAGTTATTAAATCAAAACAGTGAGGAATTTCAGTAAAAAAAGCCCCTAAGGGTCCAAACAATTGGCACGAGGCCCAAATATGGCATTCAGCCCAAAACACAATAATACTTTCTAACATAAGATAATATCAAGTAGTTTCAATCAAATACACAACTTAATAGTTGCCACGTGATGGACCAAGTCACAATCCCCAAGGGTGCACGCCCCTCACGCTCGTCATCTAGCGTGTGCGTCACCTCAAAAATAGTACAACGATGTGAAATTCGGGGTTTCATACCCTCAGGACAAAATTTACAATCATTACTTACCTCAAACAGGACAAAACTCTAACCCGCGATGCCCTTGCCTCTCGACTCGGCCTCCAAATGATTCGAATCTAACCAAAATCAGAATATTATCATCAATATACGCTAAATGAATGAATTCCTCATGAAAGTAATAAACTTAACTCAAAAATCCCGAAACTGGCAAAACCCGGCGCCCGAACCCAGGTCTCGAAATTCGATAAAAATTACAAAACTAGAAAGCACATTCACTCACGAGGCTACCTATATCAAATTTACCAATATCCGACGTCAAATGATCATCCAAATACCTAAAATTAACTCTCCAATTTTCATCCACTTATCCCCCAATTTCCACCTCAAATTCCCAATTTAGATGTTAAAAACCAAGACATAGTCATGGAATTTAACCATAAACAAGCGAAGAACACTTACCCCCAATCACTCCTCTAAAAATCCCCTCAAAATTTGACTTTTCCCAAGTTCTCTATTGAATTTTGAAATATTGGACTCAAACCCTCATTTTTGAACTTAAACATTCGGCCCAGATGCCTTCCTCTTCGCAAACGCGTAGTGCCCTCGCGTTCGCGAAGCACAACTGCCTTTGACCTGGAAATGCGATGCATACTCAAATCAAGACTTTGCGTTTGCGGCCTCCCCTTTTACGAACGTGAAAAACAAAATCCCCCAGCTCTCAATAACACTTCACGAATGCGATGGCCTTCTCGCGAACGTGACGAAGGAATTCTCTACACAAAATACCTGAAATCTGCCAACTTCTGAAGCAAACAATTAGTCTGTTAACCACCCGAAACTCACCCGAGGCCCTCAAGACCTTAACCAAACATGCGAACAAGTCACATATCACCATTTAAACTTTTTCCAAACTTCGGAATACACAAAACAACATCAAAATATCAAATTACTCTCGGATTCAAGCCTAAGGATCCCAAAACTTCCGAATTCCACAAATGATGTAAAAACCAATCAAACCTCAACCGAATGGCCTAACATTTTGCAAACACCTCACAAATGACACAACAGACCTACTCCAATTTTTGAAATTCCAATTCGACCCCAATATCAAGATTTCCATTGCCGACCAAAAAATGCCAAAATTCCAATTTCGCCAATTCAAGCCTTAATCTACCACGGACCTCCAAATTACATTCCAAACGTGCTCCTAAGTCCAAATCACCTAATAGAGCTATCCAAATCATCAAAACCCAATTCCAAGATCATTTACCGATAAGTCAACTTCCAGTTGACTTTACCAACTAGATAACCAACTTAAGAGACTAAGTGACTCATTCCACCCTAAGACCACGCCGAACACAACACCACCAAAACGATATGATGAAATACAACTTAAGAACTCACAAGGAAGGAGGAATGGGGAAACGCGATGGTAACACATGAAATGACTGGTCGTGTCATTACAAGAACATAGGCACTTCTAGTACTTCTATGAATAGAGTCCTTTCTGAAATTTGTGTATTTGCTCGTTTAGTTTGTATCATATGGATCATGCAAAAGGAAAGAAGGGACAGTCTTAACATACCTGAACTGATTCTCTTGAAAATCCCTCTAACACACGTTAGTTATGACAAAAACATAACGACGGATCGAAGTAGGGGAAAATCTGTATGGTATTCTTAAGAAAGATTGCACCGTACTCCCTTACAATTGCAAAATTCCATTGTTATTATTCTAAGAATTCTCGTAGTATAACTTCGAATGACTTTTGCTGAAGCCTTCTTTGACATTGTAGAGATTCAAAATGAATTAGAGATGTTTCTTTAATCTTTGGGTGTGGGCCCCACTTGATAAGGCTTACTTAGCCAAGTAATTTCCCTAATTATGCCACCTATCCTTTAGCCAAAAGAGTCACCATTTAGGCTTTAAGCCATTCCTCACTAGCTGCCACGTTGGGGGGGGGGGGATTAGCTTATCCAAATTTTTTAATTAATTAGCTAATCTCGCACCAAAAATCATTAATTACCCAATTATCCATATAATTAAGAATCATCTCAAACTACTTAAAATATTGCTCACTTTTAACACACCTTATATACCTTACTATCATAGTCATGTGGTACTTTGTATGGCACTGGTCCATAAATGCGCGGTATTGTAGCTTGGACCGTATTTTATCTCAAAATGTCACACTTTGACGAAACTCATTCTCTTCGATTTGCTTACACTCTCACCTTCATGAATTTACTTATCATTTTTTTGAAATAGAATAATACTTATAACCTCAAAAATAATCTCATTCTCGAGCTTACATCAATTAACTTACGACAAAACTTTAACGTACGAAAATGCGGGATGTAACATCTCATTTCTGAGAGTATATCAATTTACTTATGGCATACTTTCACGTACACAAACATGGGTGTAACATCGAATACCCAACTTGGTTGGCCAACATTATACCAGTTCCGAAGAAAGATGGGAAAGTTAGAGTATATGTTAATTAACGTTATTAGAACAGAGCTAGTCCCGAATATGATTTCCTGTTGCCAAGTATACACATACTAATTGACAATTGTGCCAAACATGAGCTCCAATCCTTTGTGGATTGCTTCGCAGGATACCATCAGATCTGGATGGATGAAGAGGATGTCGAAAAGACAGCCTTCATCACACCGTAGGGGATATATTGTTATAAAATAATGTTGTTTGGTCTGAATAACGGTGTAGCCACTTACATGAGAGCCATGAAAACCATCTTCCACGATATGATACACAAGCAAAATAGAGGTATACGTGGATGATGTTATCATCAAGTCTAAAAGGAGTACGAATCATATAGCAGACCTGAAGAAATTCTTCGATCAGCTTCGAAAATACAATTTGAAACTAAATCCGACAAAAAATGCCTTTGGAGCCCCTGCTGGAAAGTTGTTAGGATTCATCATCAATCGCTGAGGGACTGAGTTAGACAAATCAAAAGTCAAAGCTATTCAGGACTTGCCACCTCCGAAGAATAAGGAAGATGTGATGAGCTTTTTAGGGCGTCTCAATTACATCAGTTGATTCATAGCACAATCAACCATGATATGTGAGCCAATCTTCAGGATACTGAGAAAAGATGTTGCAACAAGCTGGACTGAAGAATTTCAGAAAGCCTTCGACAACATCAAGGAGTATTTACCTAAACCACTCGTTCTAGTCCCACCAGAACCAGGAAGACCTCTATTGCTTTATTTGTCCGTATTGGATGGAGATTTTGGCTGCGTTCTGGGACAACATGATGAAACTGGAAGAAAGGATCAGGCAATATATTATCTAAGCAAGAAATTCACACCTTAAGAAGCCTGGTACTCTTTGCTAGAACGCACCTATTGTGCTTTGACATGGATAGCTCAGAAGTTGAGGCATTATTTTTGTGCACTACACTGCATAAAAGGATTCGCTAGTATACATCTTTCAGAAACCCATGCCTATAGGTAAGTTAGCAAAGTGGAAATATTGTTGAGCGAGTTTGACATCGTCTACATAACTCAGAAGGCACTCAAAGGGCAAGCATTGGCAAATCATCTGGCAAAATATTTCGTAGACGGAGAATAGAGAACCATTAAAAATGTATTTTCCCGATGAGGAGGTATCATTTGTAGGAGAAGATATCATCGAGGCATATGATGGTTGGAGAATGTTATTTGATGTAGCAGCAAACTTCAAATGAGTGGGTAGCGGAGCTGTCTTAGTATCAGAGACCGGCTGGCACTATCCGGTCTCAGCAAAACTCAAGTTTCCATGCACTAACAATATGGCAGAATATGAGGCTTGAATTTTGGGGCTTAGGCTGGCAATTGAAATGAACGTTCAGGAGCTGTAATGTTTTATACTTCAATACCACACAATAGGGGGTGATTTGTGTGGTACCCAATTTTCACTTAACTTGATTATAGAAGGACCTGTTTCTTCTATGTGTTCCAACTACTACTATTGTGGAATAATAAATACATAAATTAAAGAACACAGAGATTTTTACGTGAAAAACACGTGGCTCAAAAGGTGAAAAACCCATGACCTACCTTCCAGTAAGATTTTCCCAAACTCTACACTAAAATCACTGAGCCAAAAACTGTATTTACAAAAACTCTTTTGTAAACCTAGGATTAACTCTAATCCCGTTGTAGCACACAACCTCAATTGTTGCGATAACTTCAAGTTAACTCTAACTTGAAAACTCTAAGTACCTAATACAATTGCTTCTAGATAAGCTGAAAGGTACAATGTAAAATCACCTACTACAATTGAACTAGAAAAAAGATAGACACTTGGAACTGGTTCATCTACCTGGTTCAAGTAGCTTTAGGTTTGCACGCTTGAATCACACACGAATTGCTTGCAAAATTGCCTTGCTATTTTTCTCTCAATTCACGTTTAACTTCTGCTTATATGCGTTACCTGTAAAAGAGAACACCACTGATATTTATGGAGTTAGTAAAAAGAAATTGACTAGAATACAAATGCTACTCTTCCTTGGTGGAAGAGTTCTAGTTGGTCTCATCCTCTGACTCTATCCATTTCTTAAGCCGTATTTCTCTTTATGTAAGGAATCTTTCTCCTTATTCAATATGCAACCTATTTTATCATGATCAGGAGATATTACTTATGATAAGTAACGTTTATCTCCTTCACGTGCATCTCACATGTTTGAGTTGATTATAACTGTGCTTCACAAGATAGACCTAGTCCATGTCTGAGTTCCTTTGTCAGTCTTCAAAACTTTACCTTTACTTGGGCCAACAAATTCTCCATTTTTTATGATGACAAACTCTGTGCTTTTCACTCACTTAGTCCCTGTCAGAACTCAACATGTTCATTAATACAAATTTAGAAAAATTTACTTATCATCAAGGACCGAGTTCATTAGGTTGTAAACATCACTTAGTCAGAATATATAAAGCACAATATCTCTTCCCCCTTTTGGCATCATCGAAAAGTTGCATAAACAAAGTGTGATTCCCAGAATTTTAACAATTACCCATGGCCACTGGGGCAACTACAAGTGCAATCATGGGTTAATCATCAGTAATCAAGCAAACATATTCAAACTATTAAGGAATTATTTGTCACACCTCCTATTTCCGGCACCCGCGAAGGTGCAAGGGAGTTTTTCCAATTAAAGGACAATCGAAACGGGATTTATTTATTTAATTCAGAGTCGCCACTTGGGAGATTTATGGTGTCCCAAGTCACCGGTTGGATCCCGAATC
>MU669509.1:4289-14351 GCA_026770625.1 Nicotiana glauca
ACAAGTTTGTGAAAACACAGATCATCCAGTTCTGCAATCCTCTGCAAACCTCGCATCCATCCCCACATTAGCTGAGTCCACTCTCTGAAGTGACCCAAATTTTCTAATTACGACACGTACCCTTCAATTACACATGAGATCTTCTAACAATATACATAAGAATCGTACCCCTTAAGTATACTCCGCAGGAGATAACCCACCCGATTCGCCTCGATTTAGTATTTCAGCACACCTTCTACCATCATACACATAACATAACCATTTAGTCTTCCTGAGTCTGAACTCATATCGCCACACGTAATGTACTTCACATTCTCAACTAGGAGATACAAAAATATTCTTCACGTGCCCATAATTCGGACTATACATCAAGCCACAATAGGAATCGAATCACTTAACCGTCCATCTACTATACTGCAGACTTCTTCGTCATTACCAAGTCATATAGAAACATTACACAATACCAATATACTCCTTACGTAGCTATCCAGCCGCCATTCCCACAATTAGGGACAATACTAAACATATAAGTTCATAACACCAGCTCACAAAATCAGCACCTTGGTGCTCAAGCCATAAGCAAAGATCCGGCCTCAAGTCCTCCAGACTGGCCCAACATCAAACTCACGGAGATTACATCTCGCCCCCTCGATCGGGGAATCACCATCCATTAAGGAACATATACTACTGAGCACTCATGTGCGCATACAGACGAGAGGAAGGAATTTCAAGAGTTATATCTCAAGCTGAATCAAGTACGCACGATAAGAATTTCAAGAAAGTGAAGTTTTCCTAAAGGTTCTGCAGCCTCTCGAGGATAAATACAGATGTCTCCGTACCGATCAGCGATACTCTACTAAACCTGCTCATGACTCGTGAGACCTAGTAACCTAGGCTCTAATACCAACTTGTCATGACCCAAATCCCAAACCCGGTCGTGATGGCGCCTCTCGTGAAGACAAGGCCAGCCAATAAAACAAACGCTTCCTTTTAACAGTCATTTAACATTTATAAAGCTAAAACATGATTAGCATAATCAAAAGTGTGGAAAAAAATGATAACAACAGGGAACCATCCCGTCATAGAAACTCGCCCCTCGGGCAATATTCTTAATTCTAGTCAGCCATTGTTACCGGACCAAACGTACCATGCAGTTCCAGATAGTACCAGAACAACAGATAAACATCTCCAGAAATATCATAAACAACAATAAATGAACAAATGCATGAATGCAATGCAATACATATGATGGTACATTCCAGTACCCACTGCGGCGTGCAGCCCGAGCCATCCATATTTATTTATCGTCGACGACGCTCACTGGGGGTGTGTACAGACTCTGGAGGGGCTCCTACAGCCCAATCGCAATATCTTAGTTAGTCATTGTTACCTAACCAATTTACATCATACAGTGCCATTGTTACCACTGTTTCATGTCACATCATACAGTGTCATTGTTACCACTGTTTCAAGTCATATCATACAGTGTCATTGTTACCACTGTTTCAAGTCACATCATACAGTGTCATTGTTACCACTATTTCAAGTCATATCATACAGTGTCATTGTTATCATACAGTGTCATTATTACCACTGTTTCAAGTCGCATCAAACAGTGTCATTGTTACCACAGATTCAAGTCACTGCGGCGCGCAACCCGATCCATGCACAATCCAAAAAACATTATAAGCCCCTTGGGCATTCATAAAACAATAGTTCTCAGCCCAAAATAACATTTAAAATATCATTTGAGTTTTCAAAACTTAGAAACATGGCTGAGTTTACAAAACAATATTTAAAATCTTGGACTGAAACCAATGACATGCAAGACATACAAAAACGGAAATGTCAATCCCCGAAGGATTCACATAGTTGGCACGAAGCCCAAACATGACAATCAGCCCAAATTATGATGATAACAAGTAGTTTCAGTCAAGTACGCAGTAAAATCAACAACCGGGATGGACCAAGTCACAATCCCAAATGGTGCTCTACCCCACGCTCATATCAGGCGTGCAAGTCACCTCAATACAACACTATGATGTGCAAATCCGGGGTTTCAAACCCTCAAGATATCATTTACAAGTATTACTCACCTTGAACAGGTGAAATTCCTCACTCGCGACGCCTTTGACCCTCAAATTGTCCTCCACACACGTCGAATCTAACCAAAATCAGAGCGAATACATTACATTATGCCAAGGGAACAATACCCAATCGAAAACAATCAAGAAATAGCAAAAATCTCGAAACTAGAAAAACCCGAGCCCCGGGTCCACTTCTCGAATAATTACAAAACTTACATTACCGGATTCCTCGTCTCGCCATGAGTTCATACATACCAAGAACTCCAAAATCCGAGCTCAAATGACCTATTAAATTCCAATTTGAAACATCAAAAACTCAAGCCCTACTTTACCCCTTTTTGGTGAATTTCAACCAATTTCAATGTTAAATCTAACATAATCTCATGTATCTAGGCTACGGAACTTACCTCCAATCAATCCTCCTCGAATCCCTCTTCAATTAGCTCTCCCAAGCTCCAAAGTCGCTCAATAATGGAGGAAAAACAACATAGGCTCGCGGATGAAATATCAATTAATAACCCTTCTGATGCCCAGTTTCCTTCTATGCGAACGCGAGGGACCTCTCGCATTCGTGATGAAAAAAAATTGCCTCTTCCAAAATTACCCTTCGCGAACGCGGTTGAACCCACGCGAACGTGAAGGTCTGAGCCCCTAACCTACGCGAATGCGAGTAACCTCACGCGAACGCGATGCTTGGCCACTTTAAGGTATGCGATCGCGAAGCCTCAAACGCAAACGCGAAGAACAAAAATCCTGGCCCTCAAATTCCTTCTACGCGTTCGCGACTCCTTGCACGCGAACGCGATGGGTAAAAACCTGCAACACTTCCGCTGGAAAATCTGCAACTTTAACAAGCTAGAATTGGTCCGTTTGACCATCCAAAACTCACCCGAGGCCCCCGGGACCTCACCCAAAAGCGCCAACATATCCCAAAACATCATACGAACTTGTTCCAATCATCAAAACACATCAAACAACACTAAAATCATCGATTCACATCGGATTCAAGCCTAAGTTTCTTCAAAACTTCCAAAACACACATTCAATCAAAAACCCGACTAAACACCTCCAAATGACCTGAAATTTTACCCGCACATCCAAAATCACCCAACAGAGATACTGCAACTCTCGAAATTCCATTCCGACCCTCGAATCAAAATCTCACCTAGCAACCGGATGTCGCCAAAATGCTAACTTCACCAATTCAAGCCTAATTCTACACCGAACCTCCAAAATTACTTCTGATTGCGCTCCTAAGCCTCAAATAATCCCCCGAAGCTAACCGAATCGTCGGAAAATCGCATCCGAGCCCTCTAACTCATAAGTCAACTTCCGGTTGACTTTTCCAAACTAACCTTTCCTTAAAGAGACTAATTGCCCCATTTCCTACCAAATCCAATCTGAGTCAACTCAAACTCACCCAACACATATAATAAATCCGGAAGAAGCAATAAACGGGAAAAATGGGATGGAAACATATGAGACGACGGGTCGGGTCGTCACATTAGTAGTCTTAATTTTGTAGATTAATTGTAGTTGATATTATCAACAATTTATATTTTTGAAGTTATTTTGTAGTCATGTAGATTAGCTGTGTTGATTATGTGTATAAATCATAGTTGCTATTATCTACAGCTTTATAAATGTAGTTATTTTATAGTTATGCCAACTAGTTGTCTTAATTTTATAGATTGATTGTAGTTGCTATTTTCTACATTTTTACAAATATTTGTATTTTGCATTCTGTAGTTCTTATTGTTTCTTTTTTTTTTTGAAGAATTATATAGGTATTATGTAGATTAATACTTATTTTTTTATTAAAATGTGAAATAATTTTTATTTTGTGCAGAATGGATATTATTTTGCACCACATAAGTGAGGTTACAGGCAGCCTAGCAAGGAGGAAGGGTGCTCCCGCTTTGAATGAGAAGACTAGATTGCATATAAAGAGGAAATAGTCTACTATTTTCCTAATTTAGGTGCTGCAAATTTGTAGTTGAAGGATAAAGATCTACTTTTTTGGAATCAATCTACCAGCTTATTGTGTTTAATTTTGTAGTTGTATAATAGAATATTATTTTCCTAATTTAGTTGCCGCAACTTTGTAGTTGAATGATAATCATCTACTTATTTTGAAACAATATATCAGCTTATTGTTTATAGTTTTGTATTTGTATATGCTCATCATTTTCATGAAATACATTCAAGTTCTATGTTATAACCGTATATAACTGTCAGATGTATTCAGATTAAACAACAAACATAACAAATAAATACTACAATCATTTAAATAAATTATCCACCTATTGTCTCATTACCATTTCCAACTTATTAGCAAACAACAATTTCACTACAAATAAACTACTTTTTACCTACAATCTGGAAACACATTACACCACAATTGCATTTTCTAATGCGAACAATTATGTAGAAAATAACAACTACATTTTCTGTGTTAATTATGTGTATAAATTGTAGTTGTTATTATCTCCAGCTGTATAAATGTAGTTATTTTGTAGTCTTCAACACAAACCAACGTCTATTGAAGCTATGTTGTCACAAACCAAAATCCACTAAGGGTCGTGGTGGCGCCGAACACCTCTGTCAGGCCAGCCAACTAGATTATCAATTGATTTTTCTTTTAATACTTTTGAAAAACTAAGGTTTTTCCTTCCATTTTCATAAATAAAAGTTCACTACTTGAATTCAATTTTAAATAATAACAATTAGTACAAATCCGTTGAAACCCATCCCAGAAATCCGGTGTCACAAGTACATAAGCAACTATCGATAAGGAAAGTAAAATACAATATATGTCCGAAATACAGTGGACAGGGAATAAATAATAAAATGCTGAAAGGAAATACACTGGCTGCGGGTCGTCTCGAACAATGCAGCTCACCTAGTCCTAGAGTCGTCCGTGCTGCTACGCCCAACAGGCTGCTAGAGGTATATATGCCTGTGCAACAAAAATGCACAGAAGTGTAGTATGAGTACGTAATCAACGTGTACTCAGTGAGTATCCCGTCTAATCTCGAAGGGGTAGAGACGAGATGGCCAACTCCGACACTCACTAGAGGTCAATTAGCAATATTCTATAAGTGCGAGGATAATCCTGGATTTGTATAGAAGTTCTGATTTGTTGAAGCCAGAAAAACAGGTAAACACCTTCAACAATAAATCAAGGGCTTCTAAAGTCTGTTCTTTATTATCTTATCAGTTTATCTCAAGCCACGTAGGGCCAATTCCACATTTATAATTTTAAAGTAACAGATAAACATGCGCAAATCATGTCGAGGTCGACGACCCGCTCCAATAGAAATGTAAATTGTGCACTGCCGAGGGTCGAGCGGCACGAACCATAGATGCATCTATTCTCACCGAGGAGTTCGGCCCGTTCCATAAATAAACACATATCCTGCTTGCGAATCATTCATGCGACGCAGGCACACATAAAATACGTGCTCAAGTAGGAAATTAAGAGCTTATCGGGGATAATCAACCAAATAGACAAATTTCTCTTTTTAACATTTCAGGGAAAGTTTAATATTAAATCTATTTTTAAATTCCTTTACCAATTCAAGGTGATTTAAACAACTCAAACTATCAATGGGTTCACAGCAATCCAAGTATAACATGCTTTTGGATCCTAACTACCCGGACAATAGCATAATAGTAGCTACGCACGGACTCTCGTCATATCGTGCGTACATAGCCCCCACAAATAGGAGCACATAATCAATTACTTCACCTATGGGGTAAATTCTCCCTTCACAAGATTAGAAAGGAGACTCACCTCGCTCCGAAGACTCATAACCGGCATTCTACATTCTTTCGAAGGCTTGAAACGACGCACAATGCACCAAAACTGGCCAATTAACGATAAAATAATGAGAACATGCTCAAATACTTTTTAGAAATTCAAATTACACAGATTCCCAACTCCTCTTAGTGAAATGACCAAAATGCCCTCGGGCCCACATGCCCGAAATCCATAATTTTTCAAAGATAAAGGTTACCCATGACCTTAGGGACTCAAATACATAACTTTCTCTTAATTTCATACTCAAAATCGTGGCTAAAATTCAAGATTATAATTTTCTAGGTTTTCAACCAAAATCTTAATATTTACTCTAATTTCCATGCTTAAATCCATATATAATTGATATATTCAACTCAAGAGTGGTGGGGAAAACTTACCTTAACATAGATGACGAAATCCCTCTTTGAAGCTCTCCAAAAATCGCCCCCAAGCCATGAAAAATGGGTGAAATGAACCAAAACCCCGATTTAAAACAAGTCTCTGCCTTCAGTCGTTTCCACTTCTGTGGACATTTTACCGCTTAAGCGGTTTCGCTTTTGCGGATATCTTATCGCTTCTGCAGTTCCCATCCAGGTCCAGGCCTTCCGCTTCTGCGGTTCTCCACATCGCAGGTGCGGTCCGCTTCTGCGGAAACCCAACCGCATCTGTGGATCCCTGCAGCTCCAACCAAAACCGCTTCTGCGGTCCCCCCCTTCGCACCCACGATACAGCTTCTGCGGTCCCCATTTCCGCAGAAGCGAAAATACTAGAAGCAGCAGCTTCAACACTCCTTCAAACTCCGGATTCGATCTGTTAGCCACCCGAAATACACCCGAGGCCCCCGGGACCCCAACCAATCATACCAACCAGTCTTAAAACACATTACGGACTTCCTCGAGGCCTCAAATCATAACAAACAACGGTAAAACCATGAATTACACCTCGATTCAAGCTTTATGAACTTTGAACTTTCTAACTTCTATTTCCGATGTTTAAATCTATCAAATAACATCCGATTGACCTCATCTAGTTCCCGAATTCTTTGACGGCTTGCTTCCATTCGGGCTTCAATAATTTTACACACAAATCATATTCGACATTACGGACCTACTCCAACTTTCGGAATCGGATTCTGACCCTGATATCAAAAAGTCAACATCCGGTCAAACTTTTCAAAAACCTTCAAATTCTAACTTTAGCCAAATTGCTCCAAAAGGACCTACGAACCTTCAAATTCACTTCCGATCGCGCTCCCGACTCCAGAATGACCATACGGAGCTACTCCCAATCTCAGAATCCCAAACGGACATCGATAACATTGAAATGTACTCCAAGCCAAACTTAAGAAATTCCTTCTTAAATGCCAACTTCCACAATAGGCGCCAAAATGCTCTCGGGTTATCCAAAACCCAATTTGGGCATACGCCCATGTCCGAAATCATCATACGAACCTGCTAGAACCTTCAGATCCTGATTCCGAGGTTGTTTACTCAAAATTCCAATCCTAGTTCATTCTTTCAATTTTAAGCTTCTCAAATGAGAATTTTCATTTAAATTTAACTCCGATCTTCCTGAATTTAAATTTCGACGATGCGAACAAGTCACAATACCTGAAATGAAGCTGTTCATGGCCTCAGATTGCTGAACGACGCGCTGGGGCTCAAAACGATTGGTCGGATCGTTACATATGTACTATGGCAGTATTATTTGAAGAGAAGAGAAGAGAAGATAGAGAAAAAACAAAAGAGTAACGACCTTAGATATAATGTTCCGAAATGTACACATCCAAAATTGTAGATGGTATGAAGAAAATTCGTGGATAATATATTTTTATGATTGTAGTATTAATTTATCTTGTTTGTTGTTTACTCTAACTACATCTGACATTTATATACGATTATTACCTAGAATTTGAAGGTATTTCATAAAAATGATGAACATATACAACTATAAAATTAAACACAATAAGCTGATATAATTATATACGGTTATTAACTAGAACTTGAAGATTTCTCAAAAAAATGATGAACATATACAACTACAAAATTAAATACAATAAGCTGATAGATTGTTCCCAAAAAAGTAGATCCTTATTCTTCAACTACAAATTTGCAGCAACTAAATTAGATAAACAGTAGACTATTTCTTCTTTCTATGCAATCTAGTCTTCTCATTCAAAGCGGGAGCACCCTTTCTCCTTGCTAGCCTGCATGTAACCTCACTTATGTGGTACAAAATAATGTCCATTCTGCACAAAACAAAAATATTTCACATTAGCATAAAAAATAAGCATTAATCTACATAATACCTACATAAATCTTAAAAAAAAAGTAAGAACTACAGAATGACTACAAAATAATAACATTTGTAAAAATGTAAAAAATTACAACTACAATTAATCTACAGAAGTAAGACAACTAATCGATATGACTACAAAATAACTACATTTATAAAGCTGTATATACTAGCAACTACAATTTATACACATAATTAACATAGTTAATCTACATGACTACAAATATAAACTTTAGATAATATCAACTACAATTAATCTACAAAATTAAGACTACTAAACTACAATTTAATAACCAATTAAAACATAAATTTTTACACCTAATAACTATATTTATAAGCTGTAGATAATAGCAACCACAATTTATACACATAATTAACACAACTAATAAAACCACTAGAAATTAAAAAAGGATGTCAAAGAAGACGGATTGTGAATTGAAGAAAAACTAATAAAGTTCCGCTGAATATCAGTTTTGCGCCTCACAGGACTCCAAAATACATCTCCCGATCTCAACTCCAGCTGCACCTATTCTTCTGGAATTTCATATCACTTTTCTTACCAAAATACAATTATTTTCAACTATTTTCATTCGTCAACTTCAAGCATCACATTCAATAACTTCAGTTTGAAATCTGCTTGCAATTAAATACGTACATCATGGCTAACATGAAATTAAGATGACAGTAAAAACAAACACAAACAAGAACTACAAGATGAGGAGAAAGAGAAATGCCATGTTTGCAAACTGAATTTTGCAATTGAAAGAGCAATGCCGTGTAATTCCACATTGCTTACTACAATTTCTTTCTTGAATTGTAGTAATCAAGATCCACTTTTACTTTTTCATAATTAAAGCATACCCCACTATACCATGTTTCCACTTTAACCCACACAAAAGCTACACTAACTACCCCATGTTTCCACTTCAAACAACACAAAAGCTATAAATATTCCTCCCTTTTGGTGGTGATTGGCGGGTGGGGTTTAAATGTTACAAAAACTGAAAAAACTTTATGGACAATGGAAGTAATATAGGTAGTATCTATATTTTTGGTAATATAGTATGCAATTTAGTATAGGAATGAAAATCTCCCTTTCTGAAAATTCCTCTTTAACAAATGACTATTGGGCTTGAGCACAATAGTCAATGAGAAATCTACTCAAAATACCCATTTGGGAGAAACTAATTACCCGCTTCAAATTTTTTACATAATATACCCATGTGGTCATAAATATTTACCCGTACTTTTCCTTGACATTCCTTTTTTCTTATTAATTACTCTTTGTCTTTTTGTTCTTTCTCATTTCTGTTTTCTTCTTTCTAATTATCCTAAGTTTTCTTTGACTTTTCTTGTCTTCCGGTGATTACTTTATGTCTTTTTGGGTTTTTCCTCTCCTGTTTATTCCTACATAGATTATTCATCTCTTTCAGCATATGTGCTTTTGTTTGAACTTTGAAGGCTTCAGGAGCATCTTTGTACTCTTTTTCATGCATTCATAGATCAAGATCCCCTAATCCAAAATATCTCGTTTAGTGAACTCCATGGATAAGTTAACTCTTCAACCACATATAGAGGCGGATTCATGATTTAAATTTAATGGTTCAACTTTTAATTTTAACATTGAACTCGTTATACTGTTAAAATTATGGGTTCAAATCTAGTACTTGTTGAGATTTTATTAGGTTCTTACAATAAATTCATACATTGTATCGAAAGTTATAGATTCAATTCAACTCGTATCTGAAAGGCTATATCCGCCCTTGACCACATACTACGATTATCTAACTCTGAAGATTATTATTACTATGACTTATTATATGGTACACAATCTAATGACAAAGAAAAATGAAATAAAATAAGATTCTTTTAATTAAT